>SNQJ01S0033487.1:171800-212234 GCA_010110895.2 Picea sitchensis | reverse complement strand
AGTGCTCTTTTTCCCTATAGAAGATCAAGTTGAAGACATTTTCACAAAGTCTCTTAAAGAAGTGAATTTTTCCAAACTTTAATTTATGTTAGGAGTTCAGGAAGTTTTTATTAAGGGGGGATAAGCTCTAATCCCTCCTGCCTTCTCTTATTGTGTCACTACTGTAAATCCTTCAATCCTATCCCAAGTTGTTCTTAAGGGGGGATGTTAGGATATTTAGACACTTAGGATTTAGTTAAGATCTACTTGTTCTAATGCATCGTTAGGTAAAAGTGTGTTTCTTTAGTATGCATTAGTATTAATTTGTAGTTAGGAAATCTGATGGTCACGATATGTTCATGACATAGAGTGATCCAACGATTCATATTCTCCTCGATCTTAACGCCCATTGATTTGTGTCTTAACACTTGATTGGTCCATGATGTCTATTTAAAGAGCATGGAGGGTCATTTTTCGATGATCGATTGTGAGAAACTCTCTTGTAAAATGTCTTTGTAATCTTTTTCTTTTACATTAATAAACTACTCCAAGTGGTCGCATTGGTTGGGGCCATGGATGTTTCCCCATAGGGGTTTTACCACATCAAAACATCGATGTGTTAATCTTTGATCTGGTTGTGTGAGTGGTTACTGAAGGTGTTCATCCTCTGTTGGAATACCTATGTTTTTTAACACCACTGAATCAACATCACCACGAACTAAATCACTGCAACCACTATAGGTCATATCCGTGCGTCTTAGATACCAAAGCATTGATTTCCATTCTCTTTACCTCGCTTTTCCACGTGTCCAGTCACAACACCAACTACATGTGAAATATTTGAGCATTGCCATCACAATCATCAACCTTCCTACTGCATTTGCATAAGGTACATGAGACATATAATTGTTTAATCCCTACTACTAGGACATAGACTTGGATATAGGTTACAATGGAAATCTAAAGTGATATTTACCTATTTCACAAAGTTCATATTTCTCATTAGTGACAATCATAACTTACCATTTTTCCCATATATGTATACTTTTATGCCCAAGATTGTTTTTGTTTCTCTTGGATCCTCATCAAAAGTCCTGGCCAATTGAGCCTTTAACTTTTTTATTTCAACCATGATGTGCTTGCAAAAAGTATATCATCAACATAACACCAAGATAATGAATATACCATAAACACAATGATCATACTCACTTGTTAAGAAACTTTGGTTCACCATGAAGGAATCAAATATCTTGTACCATTTCCTGGTTAACTTAGGCCATACAATGATTCCCCAAGTTTGCAAACAAATATCCCTTTGTGATCCTGAAAAACTCATATATTTGTTACGATTATTTGTGGACAGTAGGATCTCACAATATGCATCCCTTAGTTCCATCACCATGACCAACAGAGATATAAAACTTTGTTCTCTTGACCAAATCCAGCCAAGTCATCCAAGCGAGCCTTCACCCCTCACCTCCAGGCTAATTTCAATGGAGTATCCTAAGACCTTAGGCTTCATTACATCAAATCTATGGGCTCTAAACCAATGAGCTACCAAAAACATGTGCCCAAAACCATGATTCTTGACCTAACATTCCCCCCCTTTTTCCATAACCAAAACTATCAAACTTCCCTCAAAGTCAAGGTATTTGGGAATATCACATGCTCCCCCCTATCACCTATGTTGTATAGACTTTACCGATTACATTTCAAACCCAGGGTACACATTTCTAACTAGGTATAATAGTCATATGCCCATTTTCATAACTCCACCTCGAACTTTTCATTTAAGACTTTCATCATTCCTTCAAATATGAGTAAACCCATCAACACTCCCCTTACATGCTTGAATTTCCACCATCATCGCTAGATCTAACTCTGGCTCCTCTGGAAACTCATCATAATGGTCCACGATCATCTCGTTGAGACATTTCATCAAACGCTTCGCATGCATCCTCCAAACTACAAAATTTGGCATACATAAGAAGTATACACAAGAGGAAACCTTGCTCCAATCGTTGCCATGGATTCTGAGTCCATCACCCCACTGACCTTTCTCCTCAACATCCAACAACCTTTCAAACTCATAGTATTTTTCCTCCTCCCGGACAGAGTGCCAAACCCTCAATTCCCTTGTAGAGGACTCTCCTTCTCTATGCACAAATGACAATCTTGCCTTAGCTCTCACAAACCTTCACCCAAGCTCAACTTTGATACCACTCGTTGGAATTCAAGCCTGCAAACGTAATTCATGAACAAAGACAAACAAAAAAATGAAGATGAACAATCAAACAAAAAATAAGAGCATAAACACATCTCAGTACAACCAAGAACGAAATGGGGGGCATTTGTATTCTTTATTTCTTATCCAATGGAGAAATGGTTTACAATATATTCTCAAGAAGCTCCTCATAGGCTTCTACATTTAATTAGGAGAGATCTCAAGTGTTTCCAAGCATTCAGAAAGTAAATGCTTGAGAAACCTCCCAATGAATGTAATGGAAAGGGTATGTGTTGTCACAACCCAATAACCTTTTCAAAATTTGATTTAAAGAATTTGAGATTTTTCAACGTAATTACACCATTTGTTTGAAATGATGCAATTATAATCTTACACATTGTTATTATTTTACAGAGTGTTGTTTTTAATTAAAATATTTTTAAAAAAGTCACACTTTTTTCTTTTTAAAAGGGATTTGAGATTTTTCAGCATAATAACACCATTTGTTCAAAATATTTCACTTTATAATAGAACTTAATATAATTGTTTTTAACTAAAATATTATGTGTATGTGTTCACTAAGATATTCATATTATTGGTAGAAATTCAACCGATGGAGTTGTATAAGGAGATGTAATTTGTGGGAATCACGAGGAAATGAACTCTTACAAAAACACTAGATGTTAGAATGATGTGTAATCCACTTAAGCACCTTGTAGTGAGTGATGATCATCCTTACAAATTGTGGATGTGATTACCCTCTTGTAATGCCTAGTGTTAATCCCTAGCATGTATTAAACCAAACCATGTAAATGTTGTAAATGTGCTAGTATGGATTTCTTATGTGTAGATTAAGGCCAAGGCTCAACTGGTGGATGGACAAGTATGTAGGATGTAAATATCAATGTATGTGCCATGTGTTAGGGTTTTCATTGTGACTTGAAGCTATGTAAATATTAATGTTGAAATATAATATAATGGTCCAAGATGGTTGGGTAGAGCACCAGAGGGGCTATGATTCCACTATGGAGGAAGAGTTAACGGGGCCTATGTAAAAGTGAATCAGAAATTTCCAAACATCTTCCTTAAAACTCATCTCTCTTTCCACTATGTATCATAAATAATCCAACTAACCCCTTTGACTCATTAAAACCAATGATTGAGTGCACACAAAAAGTTGGTGTGAAATTCTTCTCACATAGTAACTATGGAAGCATGGGTTGAGTACACTCATTATGGGAATTTTAAAAGTCTTATGTTCAATGGTTAGAATTAATGTTAGCCATCATTTCACTAATCCTATCATTCCATTGACTCAAGCATTCCTTCCAAAACTCTCACATTCACTCTCTAGGAGGTGTATGTTATGTTCACCATGGCTATCCATGAAAAAAAATCTATAATTTGACTAAAATGAGCACTATAAGAGGACTTTAGACAAAAGAGTGATGGTTGTGAGGTTGAAAAAATTAGGAAACCTTTACCCACTATACATTTGTTGCTCTTTGGATGCTTGAGAAGCCAAGTATTGATCATGAAATAAAATCTTAGAAAGCATACAATAGATTGGACTTTTTATGCACAAATTGAAGAGCATTGTGAGAGAAGGGTACTCTAAGGGGTGGTTGATCAAAGAAAGGGTAGGCCTTCCTTGTGTTGAGTGGTGTAGTGGAAGATATGCCTTGGTTGTTGATGGTTGAAAAATATGCCTACAATGCGCTATGATGAATTCATTGAGCATGAGAGAAAATGAGTTGGGTTGAGAAAGAGAGGAGCATGTAGCTTGTTTCCTTTTCCCTAGTGGCCTCATATCCCATCTTGGGGGTGGTATCTATAGTAGATACATACGGTTGGGTGGAAAATCACTCTTATGCAACCAATTTCTTGTACTTTCTTCAATTAAAAGACAAGTTCCTTATCGTTGTCTATGAATATGCAAAATTTATGATTATTTTCTTTTGTGTAATTATGGTTTTTATTACCACTGCATTTTTTTCACACTCGCATCATGCATTTCATTAAATTTTAACCCTTTCTATGTATATTTTAACCTTGTACAATATTTACTGCAAACATATTTTCAGTAAAAGAACAAAAAAGATACAACAAAAAATACAAACATTACACAGAGATTTTTCCCCTAGAAACGAAAACTGGGAAAACTAGCATAATCTATATTCATTCATAGTGATACATTGTTTACAATACAATATACATATACGATCCAGCGGCATCCAAAACATTGAAGAATCTTAGAGGATTTTTGGGTTTGACAGGTTACTACCGTAAGTTTGTTCGGCACTATGGAAGAATAGAAGCACCTTTAACGACACTAACTAAGAAGGATGCATTTTCATGGAATCCAGAGGCAACTAAAGCTTTTGAACAACTTAAAGGGGTGATGTGCAAAGCTCCTGTCTTGACCACTACAGACTTCACAAAAACCTTTATTATGGAATGTGATGCCTCAGGAAATGGAATTGGTGTTGTCCTAATGCAAGAAGGAAGGCCCCTGGCTTTTGAAAGTTGACCACTCAATGGAAAGGACTTACACAAACCCATTTATGAGAAGGAAATGGTGGCAATACTACATGCATTGAAGAAATGGTGTCCTTACCTAATAGGTAGGCACTTCAAGGTCAAAACAGATCATGATAGTCTTAAATACTTCTTGGAACAAGTAAGGACACTTCACAATAAAATGTTCATGATAGTCTTAAATACTCTTTGGAACAAAGACCATCTTCAAAAGAACAACAAAATGGGTAACCAAGACATTGGGTTATGATTTCAAACTTCTATAAAAAGGGAAGAAAATGTTGTGGTAGATGCACTCAAGAAAGGATCAAGATGTTGAGGCTTTTCTCTATGATATCTCATCATCCAACCCCATTGGATAATAGAAGCAAGGATGAATGAAGAATGATGGAAAAAGTGTGGACTCTCATTCAAAGGTTACCAGTAGATTCAAGCATCAGATACATTACATGGAAAATTGATTCACTATGGCACAAAGATCGCTTATATTTATGTAAACTCCCAAATCAAAACAAAAGGCTTATTGGAATTGCACACCTCTGTATTAGGAGGGCACTCGGGATTTCTTGAAAACCTACCATAGAGTCAAGAAGGGTTTTTTTTTGGGATGGCCTTTAAAACATGTGTTCAAAGGTTTGTGGCAAAATGTTTGGTTTGCCAACAAAATAAGCAGGAAACAATTAAGACCATGGGTCTTCTTTTTACAACCATTAGTCATCCCAAGTCGGCATTGGGAAGAGGTTTCCATGAATTTCACTGTGGTCATCGAAGTCTCCAAGAAAAGCATGTCATCACAGGATTCTGAGGATCCACTAAGTACGCACACGCTTGTGCACTCTCTCCTCATCCCTTCAAAGCTAGTACAGCTTGCACCGTGATTCATGGAGATAGTTCAAAAGCTACATGGCAAACCCAAAGATTATTGTAAGTGACAGAGATCCCATCTTCACCTGGACATTTCGACAAAACTATTTTCTTGTTTGGCACTCAATTGGCTCATAGCCCATCCTATCATCATCCCTCAATCCGATGGACAAAATGAGATAGTGAATAAATGTCCAAGGATACCTTCATTGCTTTATCTATGATAAACAAACATAATGGTTCAAATACACCCCTTTGGAAGAATGGTGGTATAACACTCTTTCACAATGCACAACAAAATGACACCATTTATGGCACTCTATGGATACCACCCTCCTTCCATCACTTCTTCCTCTAAAATAAAATCTAAGGTTCAAGTAAAGGAAGATCACATCGAAAGCATCAACAACAAGTTCTCCAAATCTTAAAGGAGCAACCACCATGGCACAAAATCACATGAAACAACAAGGACAAGATCAGAGGAAAGAAGTTTTGAAGTTGGGTATTGGGTATTTTTAAGACTACAAACCATACAAACAGGCGTCCCTGTAAGCCAAAAAGGATAATAAATTATCACCAAAAGCACTCATGGCCCCTATAGTACTACTATGGCCCTTATAAAGTGTTGCAAAAGATTGGTACTATGGCATACAAATTGGAGTTGTCTGCATCTTCACGAGTACACCCAGTTTTCCATGTTTCATTCTTAAAGAAGGTTATAGGCGACAAGATCCAAGTTCAAACTATATTTCCAGAACTTGATGAGGAAGGAAAAATCATATTGGAGCCTGAAGCCATCACTAACACTAGAGTTTGTCAGCTGAGGAATAGATCCATTTCAGAGTATCTCATTAAATGGAGGAAACTACTGGCTAAAGATTCCACTTGGAAAGATGAGTCTTTTATACAGAAGCATCCAGAGTTACTCAAGCGTTGCGGACAACACTTGTCTCAAGGGGAGGGGCATGTTAAGCCCTAATATTGGCTCATTACCCCTTAATTAGGGAATATTACATTAGTAATGTTATTTTATTTATGTTAGCTTTATTCCATTAGTTGTAATTATACCTCCTAGTCTCCTATATATACCAAGGAGACATTTCCATTTGGAATCATCTTGTAATTGTACATTTATGTGGGAATAAGGAGGTTGCCCCCTCGAAGAGGCTTATTGTCTGAATTTCTCTCTTTTTCAAGGCATTGAGTACTTATTATGAGGTTTTTCTATGCTATATTGATATTTGGTTCTTAAAAAGAAATGCCCGTGGATCCTCTACACTAAGAAAACTTCTTAGTGCTCACATATTTTGTTAATGAATCTGCAACATTCTTCAAAGTGTCCAACAGTAATAAGAACCTTGATCAGTTTACATTCCTGCATATTAAACCTCTGCAATATTGTCTCGACGTATTTTCTTTGATTTAACCAGAGCTTCCTCTTTTTCCAATCTCTTTTAATTTCCATGCCCAAAATAAAATTTGAAGCACCAAGATCCTTCATGTCAAATTTATAGGACATCTGAGTTTTCACATTCTGGATAATCTCCTTGTTGTTTCCTATCAGCAACATTGCATCCACATACAAGACCAAATAAATCAAATGATCACCAATTAATTTAAAATACACACAATGATCCTCTTTGCTTCTTGTGACACCAAGTCCCAGCATATAAGTATCAAAATTTTGATACCACATCCTTGGTGATTGTTTTAAACCATACAAGGACTTTTTCATCTTGCATATCAATTCCTTCTTTCCCTTCACAACAAATCCTTATGGTTGCTTCATATAGATTTATTCTTCCATATCCCCGTGTAGGAATGTTGTCTTCACATCCATCTATTCTACTTCAAAATCAAATGCAGCAACAACAGATAACATGAATCTTATAGAGGTTAACTTGGCAACAGGAGAAAAAGATCTCAACAAAATCAATTCCCTCAACTTGAGAATAACCCTTTGCTACATTTCCCAAGGCAAAAAAAATTCTCGGGGGTGCTTCCCCCAAAGCCCCAAAGCTTGATTAGTAGCAAAGGGTTATTTTCACTGGGTTTGAATCCTCACCTGCACCTATTTTTAATAACCTTGAATATGACTTTGTGGAAGACTTGAAGAATACTAAAGAGAACATTTATCTTTTTTATTTGATGAAGTTAACTCAAATATAGGAAAAAAATATTAATACTTTGCAAGGATAATATTCAAGAAAAATAAAAGACAATAATGTGGGAGAAACAAAAAAAAAAAGGATAAAGATACCAAGAATACAAATGTTGGAAAAAAGACTACTAAAAAGAAATATGCTATCAATGCTTCCCTGATTGGAAAAGGGTCAAAATATACCACTCCCCCTATCTTATTGACCTTTGAAATATTAAATAGGAATGTTAACAATTGTATGGTTGATTCATGTGCCTCTTTTAATATTATTCCATTTAAAGTGTGTGAAAAATTAAACACTAAACCTGGAAAAATCGATATTCAAATCATACAACTAGATAGATCCAATATCAAGGTTATGGGAGAATTGAAGAAGGTCTTAGTAAGATTGACTTCTAATCCAAAGGTTAATCAAACAATAGACATCATTGTGGTAGACATTCCTAAAACATATGGACTCATATTAAGTAGAGAATAGTTTTCACTTTTGAATGGATATTGTGCCATTGATTGGTCTCATTTGCGGCTTCCTTATAATGGAAAGTAGAACCAGATAAGAGTATATAGGGAGAGATACATGAAGAATGTTGTCACAGATCTTAATGATTCAAATGAGCCACTAATGTTCAATCAATCAATACTTGGGAATTACAACTTGGACACTTTCTTTGGATATTTCACTGTTGAAATATCTCCACATGCATAATCACACATGCAATATGAAATCCTTCATTACACTCAGATTGTTGATATTAACTGTAATATAGTAGGTAGGAAAGATATTAACCCTGAAGTATAGACTAATCTAGTTCTAAATACTAATTATGATGTACATACTAACCCATATGTAAAGTCTAACTTAGATGTAGAAACTAATTCCAATGTAAATATTGATGTGTGGACTATGTTCTTTGATGGATCCAAGTCTAATGAGGATGCAGGTATTGGTTTCATTCTCAAAGACACCAAAGGTAATAAAAAATTGATATATTGTAGACTTGAATTCCAATGTACAAATAATACTACTGAGTATGAGGCCATAATTCAGGGATTAAGAAAAGCAGTGGATTTGAAAGTTAAATTGTTGAAATCTTTTGGTGACTCTAAAATTGTCATAAGAAAGGTACGAAACACTATACAATGCATTTATAGTCATGTGAAACACTACCAGAAAGAAGTATGAGATCTAATTAAGAAATTTGATGCTTTTAATATCAGTCCTATTCCTCGTTCCCTGAATTATGATGTTGATATTTTAGCTAATGGTACTTCTAAGCTAATTCCATCGGAGGGTATAATGCCTAACACTTTTTTGTGGAATTGTTATACAAGCCTTCAATACTTGACAATATAACAAATTGGAGGGTTTTTGAATATGATCAGTAGATCGCCAGCTTCTTACATATGAAAGACACCTTTAGAGATTTGGCCATTGATGAAATCCAACATGACCATGATCTAAATTGTCAATAAAAAGTTCTTGTAGAATAATTAGCTGAGGTAAAAGAATTCTAGTGAATGGCATTCCAAAAATTATGGTGAGGCTAGAAAAGTTATATGATTTACAAGATAAATTCAAAAAGGTAACCAATTGTAAGACCAACAGCTCATCCATGTAATATGAGGTGATCAATTTGGGAACTGATACCAATCCTCAGACTATCAACCTTGGTACAAATTGTTATCCTACATAAAACCATGCATTCATAAGATTATTCGGATAATACAAGGATATATTTACCTATACATATGATGATCTAAATACATTTGATACCAAGATAATTCAACATATCATACCAATGAATCCTAACACCAACCCCTTTCAGCAAAAAGTTGAGGAAAATGCATCCAAACTTAGAACCTCTAGTGAAATAAGAATTGAATAAGTTATTGCCTGCCAATATTATATTTCATATTAGGCATACATAATGGATAACCAATCTAGTACCTGTCAAGAAGAAAAATGGAGATAACAGGTTATGCGTAGACTTCAGAAAATTAAACAGAGCCTTTGAGAAAGATAGCTACCATGTTGAATGTTCCTCCCATGGAGCATATCCTACAATGTGTCCCTGGATATGGGATGTTATCCCTCCTAGATGGTTTCTCGGGATATAATTAATTCTTGGTTTCCCATAGTGATTAGTTGAAGATTACATTCAATACCAAGTGAGGAACCTATGCATACAAGAAAAATACTTTTGGACTAATAAATGCAGAAGCAACTTTCCAAAGAGATATGGACATGACATTCATAGGGATAATTGGCTAATCTATTGTAGTGTATCTTGATGATGTCACTGTATTTTCTAGAAATAGAATGGAATATGTTCATCACTTAAGGAATATTTTTTATAGATGTAGATGGTATGGAATCTCTCTCAATCCTAAGAAATCCATATTTGTTGTAGATAAAGGAAATATCGTAGAGTTTGTTATTTCCAAAGTAGGAATAATGATAGAGCCAGAAAGAACACAGTCTATATCTAAGATTTTATTTCCTCATAACAAAAAGTCTATGCAATCCTTCCTTGGAAAAATAAATTGTGTGCATAGATTTGTGATCCCTAGTTTATCTTAAACTATGAAGCCAATACAAGATATGATAAATAAAAGCCTTGAGTTCAAATGGGGTCCCAAGGAAAAGGAATTTTTCACTCATATCAAAGAAGAAATAGAAAAATCACTTTCCTTATTGAGTCATGAATTCAATAAATATTTCATCTTGTATACATTCATTTATGATATAGAATTTTCAATTGTTCTCACCCAGAAGAATGATGAAGGAAATGAAAGACCAATTGCATTCATGAGTTCATGGTTGCAAGTTGAAGAGATTAAATACCCTAAAGTAGATAAACAAACATATGTAGTTTTCAAAGAATTTAAACACTTCAGGCCCTACCTGCTCAAATCCAGAACCAAAGTAGTGCTACCTTACTCTGTAGTAAGAAATATATTGGTACAGAAAGAATTGGGTGAGAAAAGATCCCATTGGATGAATTCCTTGCAAGAGTATGAACTTGAGATTAAGCTTGCCAAGATAGTAAAAGGGAAATGACTCTACAAACTTGTAGTTGAGTCAAAAGGAACACGGAATGATGAAGAGAAACTATATGATGAAGGGGTTTTGAAGATGAATTTTACTATATCCTAGTTCTTACTGACTCTTGGAACTGTGAGCTGAAATATTACTTAACCCATGGTAGTACTCCCCAATACTTGGAACCAAGAAAGAGGAGATACCTCATACTCAAATATACTCAATATCATCTTATCAATGGGATCCTTTTTAGAAGGAATTACGATGATGTTATGTTAAGGTGCCTTGAAAAATATGATGCAGAAAAGGTTTCATAGGAACTACATTATGGTCTTGTTGGAGGACATTTTGGAGGGGACACCATGGCACATAAGATTATTAGGGAAGGATATTATTGGCCCACCATGTTTAAATATTCCCATGCATATGTTAGGAAATGTGAGGTATGTCAAAAGTCAGCTAGAAAGGAGAAGAAACATGCATTTCCCTTACAACATGTTTCAGTGGATAACCCTTTTCAACAGTGGGGTTTGGACATTATTGCGGAAATCAATCCAAATTCATCTCAAATTCACAAGTATATTCTAACTACTACTAATTACTTTACATATTGTACAAAAGCAATACCTCTAAAAGTGGTAAAAGAAAAAATAGGTGATTTCTTTCCTTGAATCACACCTAGTGACCAAATTTTGTGTTCCTCAATATTTGGTATTTTATAATGAAAAATACTTTTCATCATTAAAATTGACTAAGTATGCTATTGAAAGGAATATGAAAATAAAATATGCAACCAATGGTTACCCCTAGGGAAATGGTCTGGTAGAATATACTAATAAAAATATGATAAGAGTCCTCAAGAAAATTGTAACTAATCATCAAATAAGTTGGCACTTAGCTTTAACAAATTCCCTATGGGTTGATGGGATGAAACCTAAAGCATCCTTAGGGAAATATAATTTCTTCTTAGTGTATAGAAAAGAGGTCATTTTACGTACTTATACTTTCTTTCCCTCCCTGCAATTGTCCCTATATTCCCTATTAAGAATTTAGCACAAGCAAGACGAGACAAGAAATGGTGGAAAAGGCCTTAATACATTATGATTCACATTGCATTTATCTCATGATCTGAATTTATAGTACATGGACAGGACCAAATCTAGATCCCACTGACAATTCATCAATGGTTTAAAACTCATATCAATTTGGTTTCAGACTTTGTGATTGTCTAGGAACTCACACTCTAACATTCCCCCTCTCAATCACAAGTATGAATAATTGTAACAATAAGGAAAAAACAACTGGTATCATCTTCAATATGACAATGTTGAACTAAGATTTGATGAAGATATGCCTGAAAAACCACCAATATTTGAATCTGGAAGTGAACAACTTCCATGTCTGGACATTTCCATTCTTTTGATTTCAGGAGACCAATCGCTATGCTGGAATTCTCAAATGTTGATTGATTTTTATGAAGGATAGGAATTCAAATATTGAATCCTGACTATCATCATTGATATATGATATTCCCCCCTGTCATGTGCAAGGTGAGAAATTTGTTGACATTGGTTGACCAGATCGAAGCTTGAGCTTGGGATTCTTTTGTTCTTCAATGATTCATGGTTAAAGGGATCCAAGATTAATATTTTGATTATTTATCTGGTGTTTTTGGATGACCACTAACCAAAATGAATTGAACAATGTGGTACTTTTGTATTACCACTAACCAAATTGATGTTGTGGTTTTTGGATTACCACTAGCCATTTTCACTCCCCCCCTGAAGGTGTAAGCGAGTATAATTTTTCATCAATGTGCTACCCCCATTTAGGCATGGAGAGTACCATATTTGACTCATGTTCTAACTTCATAGAACATATAGAATTGGATCTAGTTCATCAACAAAAACAATTTGGAATAGTTTTTTGAAATCTTTTTACTATTGTAATTTCTCCATGCAACTGTGGCTTTACCTATTCTTGACTAGACAATAATATTGATGTAGTTTATTTACTTTTTTATTCCATTTCCAAGAATTTATCCATCCATAATTAACTATTTTCTTAACATTCTTCTTCTTTTGACACTTTTCAAATAGGTGATTTGTCTTTCTACAAAGACAAGAATGGATATCAAAACATTGTATCTCCAAGTGACCATGACAATGTTGGAACTTATTAGTAATATTCTTCACTTCTTCAAGAAGTCTTGCACTCACAAACTGATTTGGTTTGGAGTAGTATGGGCTATGAAATTTGTTTCCTTTTTCATATCCTAAGTCACGTCGATTTGTTTTTAAGGATAATTATTCATAAGGTCTAACAAACATCTTGGAAAGGTCATTTCGTGGTTCTTTTGCTTCTTCACATTTGTTGTTACTGCTTGTGTCATTTTGTACTTCTTCGTGGGACTTGTATTTGATAAAAAAAATCCTCCATAAGTTGCATGGAAGATTCCATATATTTCGTGTCTTGTGTATCAACTATTAAGTCTTATGCATCACAATTAGCACCAATCATATACATTATGTCTTGTGTGTCACAAGTTTCATCAACCTATTTTATGAACTCGTTTGTATCACATGTTGCATCAATCATTTGGATGAACTCTTTTGTAGCACACGTTGCATCAATATTTTATGTTAGATCCTTTGTATCACAAATTACATCAAAATTTTGTATGAGGTTATTTGTTCTAGATGTTGCATCAATCATGTATGTTGGACAGGAATTTTGGATACATCTTTGGGGAAAATCCTAAGTATGGAGGATATGTGCAGCAATAGAAGAAAGAAGAGAAGACAAAAGCAGAGTGAGAAGTAAAGGTGCATGAAAGTTCAAAGTGTGTAATAAAAGCATACTTAACATAGATACTGTTACACGTCAAAATTACTCACTTTGATAGTGTCGCAAGTGTCGTCATTACAAGTGTTGCAAGTGTTGCATGTTTCTCACAAGTGTCGAAAGTGTCAGGGAAGCATATTTCCATGATGCCTATGTCGTGCCTATAATGACATGAGAAGGACACTTAAAACACCTCAAACATTTGATTTGGAAGAGGAGAAATGAGTTAGCAGGCTCATGAACCTTTTTCCATCTGAAAACACTCAAAAAACTAAGCTTTTGAAGGAGAGCGCTCCCCTTTACCTCTTCTGGGAGCATTGGCGCTCCCCCTTACACTGTCTGGGAGCGTTATAAATCTCCTTTGGCCCTTTTGAGGGAGCGTTGGTGTCTTTAGGAGCGTTGTCTCCCCCCTTAAGCCTACTAGGGAGCGCTACCTATTCTGGGCAGTAGTTGAGTTGTTGAGATGAATGGGGGAAGGATCTTTTCATTCTTGGAAGGTAGTTGGATTCAAATCCCTAGTTCAGCCATGATCTTAGGGAAGATCCATGATCTAAGGAGCGAATTCCTCAACTTACCCTAAAGATACCTCAAGAGGTTAAGCCTCTCTAAGCCTATATAAGCAGTCTCTATCATGGTGGAAAGGGAGAAGAATTGCAAGCATGAAACCTATGATCTCATAGGAAACACACGGTGAACTGGAGGAGAGTAATCAGTGAAGCTATTGTCATCCAGGTCCTGGATCTTTTGAGAAAGGGTTAGACAAAGGGGACTTGACGAAGCTGTCGCATTCGCATCTACGATTGTAAGTTACTTCCGTCATTGTTCTCATCAATATGACACGCTTGGCCTGTTTCTTTCTAGTTTGTGCTTGATCTTACATGAACTTGTCGCTAATAGATAGATCTATTTTCAAGCTAATATCAATAAAGTATGAAGTGGTCGTAATTTGTTTGTCTACAGGGATTATCGAGGAGCAAAATATTGGAGCTCAACTCGGAGCATGCAGGGACAAACACCGGTAAAAGGTACTTCTTTTCTCCTTCCTCCTCACACACTAGTTCACCTAGATCTAAAAGGAAGTCAGTGACCATGATAAGCACTTTATGTCTTAGATTTAAGAGTCTAACTCTTTGAGGAGATCTACTTGTCCGCAGGGAGATTTTCCTTCAACAGTCTCTGACGAACATACTCAAAGCCTTCCCTTGGAAGTGGTTTTGTAAAGATGTTTGTCACTTGTTCTTTTGTGCCCACATATTCAACTCTGATGTTCTTTTCTGTAACCTGTTCTCATAGAAAGTGATACTTGATTGGAATGTGCTTCATCTTGGAGTGCATCACTGGGTTCTTTGAGATACTGGTGATGCTTGTTGTTGGATTACTAAGAGTGGGGGGTGAATCAGTAATAGAGAAATTTAATCCTTTTTAACCAAATAATCTAAGTTTTATGTTAATGCAGAATTATCATCCAATAATGAGAAATGAACAAATTAACAATCATACACATACACAGTACACCAGTGTTTTACGTGGAAACCCAAAGCGGGAGAAAACCACGGAATGCTTTTTCTTATATGTATTGAAGAATTACATTCATTGGAAGCACCAACTTCCTTTGTTTTCCAGATGCAACTGGAAGGAGGCTCCAACCCCCTAGTTTCTCAGGCTACAACCTGAAGGAAGCTCCAACTCCCCAATTCACTGGCTACAACCCCCTATGTTCTTCAACTACAACCGGAAGGTGGATACAACTACATGTCCTTGCCCCGTCCAACCACCCTGAAGTAGAAGTAGAATGATGGAACCACTGTCACACTATCACTGTGAGATATACCGTTGTAAACCTGTACCAATAAATCTAAACCATACATCAACCTGNTGGAGCTCAACTCGGAGCATGCAGGGACAAACACCGGTAAAAGGTACTTCTTTTCTCCTTCCTCCTCACACACTAGTCCACCTAGATCTAAAAGGAAGTCAGTGACCATGATAAGCACTTTCTGTCTTAGAGTTAAGAGTCTAGATATTTGAGGAGATCTACCTGTCCGCAGGGATATTTTCCTTCAACATATACAAATATAGAAGAAGAGAATAAATCTAGAGATAAAATGATCGAAAAGGAAGGACAACAGTTCGGAATGCAAAAGCAGCATGAAGGCTCAAAATCAGGAAAATCACATCCGAACAACGAGACAATATGAGTTGTAATGAGTCATAGTGAGTTGTCATAGGATTTAGGGATAATAAAATAGGGTCTTGATCCCTAAATTCCATGTATAAATATGTAATGGGTCGGGAAGAATAGGGTTGGTTATCATCGTCAATGGGGTAATAGATTGAGAAAGAGAAAGATTCTAATTATGGATGTTATGGATAGGTTGTAGAGAGAGGATTTCACTGTAGAATATCTAGGTGGGATGGGGATTGATATTACGATGTATCTATTGTAGCGCAATGTTTAATACTGAGATAATTGAAGAAAGAATAATAAAGAAGTCAATTGTGTTGGATGTAGCCCAAGGATTGGGTGAACCACGTTAATTATTTTTCCCTATGTGTTGTTTTTTATTATGAATAATTTGTTATACATTATAAGGTAGATTTACTTGTTATATGCTCAATGCGCAGTAACCATGAGTAGCACAGTAATTGATTTATGTGGCAACCTACATTATAGTGGTATTTCATAAGTGAATGTATGTATTAATCAAAGACTAAAAAACATAGAATAACACACACAAAGTAAATAACTAATAAGGAATATGTCGATGGCCTCGCATCCCCTTACACCTACAGAAACGTGGTTCCTATAGTCCCAATATATACTTCGGGTGAGACTTCCCCTACATGTAGGTGATGTCGAAAGGGTCGTTATTTGAAAGGTTTTTTTGGTTATATAACTTCAACCTAGGGTCCTACAATTGCATGACAACAAATGGTTCTATTGTCGGGACCCATAATCTGTAGTTGAGGGAATGTTTTGGAGGCCAACTAAGAAGGATATCACCCAATTCCTAGAAGGGAAGGAATGAGAACTCACCCCAAAAAGAGAATAGAAACCCTCGGATGAGCAATGAACAATGGATGCAAAGCTATGTGTACACAAATTTGCATGAGATTTTCTTTGGTGAATTTCCAATTATTTTGACTGGATGGTTAGAAATATTAGTGGAGAATACTGGAAGATAACGAATAGTTGCGCTGAGGAAATGGACACTTGAGTTGGTAAGACAATTGAATCTGGTAAGCAATAAGACTTCTTGTGTAGTTGAATTCTAGTTAAACAACATATTGAGGGGCTATATTACGGAATTTGACATAGACTGTACGCAGTCAGATAGCATTGCAGAGCGAGATTATTTTAAAGGTCTGTGTGGAAGGTTTATGAAATCACTGGGTACCTAGATAAAGATGTTGATGTGTGATGAGTTTGTGATGACGATGGAATCTGATTGCTAAGGGGTTCTGCGCATATAGAGGAACTAGGGAATGAACAAGGGATAGTCTAAAGGTATGAAGGAATGAAGAGAGAGATGAAAAAGGAATGGAGGGACTGAGGATGTAGAGAAACGAAGATGTAATATCAGAGGAAGAAAACGAGTTTGGAGTACTATGCAGTGGAAGAAGGTACAAGAGGTTGAAGATTGGGGTTGAGAAAGGATAGTCGCACAGTGATCCTGACTGGAGAGGACCTTCTGCAGTATTCCATATCGTAGATGTATCATGCATAGAAGGAAAGGAAGAAGAGTCTCAATTTAGTCCCATAATAGAAGAGTCGGTAAGCCCTACACATGATGGATCCTGCGTCGAATCCTCGACCCTGTGTGCATCACCAAGATTTGAGGTAACTGTTGAGGATTTTTCAAAAGCACTTACAGTTAGTAGAGGAAGTCAAAATAGTATTAGTCATAGGAGTGGAAGAATTGCATCAAGTTAGAGAAGTGGGAGCATTGCGTCAGATCGGATTCAACCAACATCGTCGAGAGGGGGTACTATGCAAAATAGTATGGTAGGATTAGACCACACATTGAGACTGCCAAAGTTCCGTGAAGTTGGCTTGGAGGATCCAGAACAACATCTATTTGTATGTGAAACCATTTGAGCTACAAAGAATTTCCAAGATGAGGCTACAAACATTACGTAGATGGAAACAATGTTTAGAGGTCGTGCACTAGTATGGTACATGAAACTGCAAAGTACTACACCTACAGGACAAGCAAGGGCTCTAGCATAAATTAGACAAGCATTGTTGAAAGAATCCAAGAAGCCAAAATTGGAGGCACAGTACATTATAGAGTTGAAGGAGATTAAGCAAGTACAAACCGATTCAGTTTGGGATTTGATGATAGGTTTAAGGATTTGATGGGCAGATTGACATTCCAGATTCATGGTGAGCACACGGGGAATGGTTTATTATAGGGATATTGCCACACATCCGTGTCCCACTGATACAACAGAAGGTTACATCATAGCCCGAATATTTGGAGCTAGCAATGAAGCTAGAAGCATCCCTTGTAGGATATGGTGGGGGAATGGAGTAGTTCCAAGAAAAATTAGTTTCCTTGACCATTCAATTGGAAGATCTTACAAAAAGGAAGGAGAAGAAGGAACAATTTTGGTGTACCAAGTGTAGGATGAAATTCCACCATAAGGATGAGTGCCCATCGTTTGCGTAGTATCTAGAAACTGGAGCATTGAATCCATTACCAGGAGGAGGGTGTTATGAAATATGTAAGAAATGGGGACATAATCTGCATGATTGTCCATTGCTGGAGAAATATCATAGTACGCCAAGAAATTTATTCTGTACATTTTGAAAATCAGTAGGGCATGAAGAGAAGGAATGTCGCGCATTCGACTTAATGAGAGAGAACACTTCATATATGTATAGAATTCAGGAGGAGAATGATGTGACAGAAGGAGGAGGCCCACGCTACAACAATCAAAGAGGCTTTAATCTAGGAAACCAAGGAGAATTTGGTAGAGGTCAAGGTGGAGGAAATTTTGGAAAAGGAGGTAGAGGACCAATAATATGCTACAATTGCAATCAACTGGGACACTTATCTTGTGACTGCCCAAATTCTTGTACCACCTGCACATATTGTAGAGCATTGGAGTATGCGACAAAATATTGTCTACAACTACTTGTGAAGTGGCAAGAAAGAGGGAATCAAAACCTGAATCCAAATCAGAACATCAAAAATATATTAGCAGCGATACAGGATGAAGGACCTAAAATAGAAGTTGTCACGTGCGGGGGAGCTAGAACCAAGATTGACTCGACTAGTGGAGGAAGAGAGGTTGAGCAATGGGTAAAGAAATTAGCAAGACCTATACCAAGGTTTAACCCAAAACATGAAAAAGAGACATACAAGCAGGTAAGAAAGGAGATATCGGGACCGAATTGGGTAGCATCGACATCATCTATGCCTACATTAGTTGATATTCCCCTATTTTATGATTGTACTATCCAATATACACCATTTGAGAAGGAAAGTACTTTAAGAGAATTACTGAAAAGTTGTTTAGAATTAATGAAAGATGAAACTACATTGGATACATAATGCAAAATTATTTATCACTACGCACAAGAAAGGGAATTTCCTACCACACAGAGGGTAGTGAATCAAGTACTATGCAAAAAATAACTAATGGAGAGTTCAAGTTAAGTGCGCAGATTGGAGAATACGATGTGCTTAATGTCATTTTAGGCTTAGGATCTGATGTGAACGTCCTACCAAAGAAGACATGGGAAGGGATGGGTAATTCGGAGTTGGTTTGGTCTCTTGTTCAGTTGAGACTAGAAAACCAGCACAAGATAGTACCAATTAGCCAATTGACATGGATACCTGTGATCATGGATGGGGTGCGCAATATGGTATATTTTGAAGTCATTGAGATAGTGGATGATAGTAAGACATATCCAACACTAATGGGGTTAGAATGGACCTTTTATAATCAGGTGATCATTAATCTAAAGAAGAGGGAAAATCTTCGAGGTAGGAGACTTGAAGGTTATTGTTCCATTGGATCCGACCGAAGGTAAAAGGTATATAGAACCAGTGAAATGGAATGAAGTTGATAACTTGTATAACATGAATGGATGACTATTTTAACCCCACCATAGATGGTGTGCTAAGTTGGAGGAGTATTATCTCATGTGCATTGGACTCAAAGGAAGCAGAGGATGCATGAAGTATCAACGAGGCAGTGTGCCCACATTACTCGATCATTGCACTAGATTGGAACAGAGTTATGTGACCCATGGAAGTATGATGGGTTGATTGATATAGAAACTTTTGTACAAACATTTGAGTTACAGATACCTGAACAAAAAATATTGTTGGCATTAGATGTTGTCTCGAAGCCACTCCATCCATATGGTGGACTACACACAAGGAAGGAGTCGATGACTAGCAGCAATGTAGAAGATTGATGCAAATTATATTCAGTATCGAGGTAGAGTATATTGTGCAAAAGTATATAGGGTAAGGTGATCCAACATAGAACATTGAGTAGTGTCAAAATACATGGGGTTTACTACTGAAGGAGGAATGGACACATAGGTTCATACATACACTAGATACAATTCCTAAGAATTGGTACCTTGAGCTAGAAATGCGCAGAGAAACAATGAACTGGAACAAGCTAACTCAGAGGTTCAAGATAACATTTACTTTTGAGAATGAATATTCATTACTGGATGCATCTTTGTAGGCCATTAGAACCAATATATTTTCAGAAGAAGGGGCGATGGAGGTAGTATCTATATGTAATGCACATAGAGCTTCGATGAAAGTTCATGAGCTACTGGAATGTTACAATATTGCTAAAGAAGAACCAGACGAGGATGATCCCAAGAATATAAAAGTACCTAAAACAGAGGGGGAACACACATTGGAAGGACCATAACTTGAATCTATTGTGTATGCATAGCCATTAAAGACATGAAAGATAAATATTGGGATGAAAGATAACCCAAAAGTTTCTGCAGATAAGTGATTACTAGAATGATGAAATGATGGAGAAGATTACAGATTTACTTCGCAAGTATCAGGATCTATTCCCAACCAAATTCTCAAAGATGAAGGGGATGGTTGGTGAATTAGGAGAAATAAAGACCCCATTGAAACTAGGAGCTAAACCAGTAAGGAAATGACCCTATAGGCTGAATCCGAGATATAAAGAGAAGGTAAAGGAAGAAATATATTGCATGCTAGAAGCAGGAATCATTGAACCAATTGAGTAATCATAATGGATAAGTACAATGGTGGTGTGTGACAAGAAAATAGGAGGAATTAGGATCTGCGTGAACCTAAGGAAATTGAATGATGCATGTCTTCATGACCCATTTTCTATGTTGTTTACAGATGAAGTTTCGAAAAATGTAGGAGGTAAGGAGGCCTATTCTTCCACAGATGGTTTCTCATGCTATCATAGTATTAAAATTGTGCAGGAAGATAGGCATAAAACTACCTTTGTTACAGAATGGGGAAGTTATCAGTATACAATGATGCCTTTTGGGCTGAAGAATGCACATGCAAATTTTTCCAAAGTAGTTGTCGGAGCCTTTAAGGAGTTTATTCATAAGTTTCTTGAAGTTTAATTATATGATTGGACTGTGTTTAGTCTGTTGAAGGACCATATAGAAGTACTCAGAATAATGTTGGATAGGTGTAAAAAGTGTCAGATTTCACTGAATTTGAAGAAATGCATTTTCTACGCACCTTTTGGAATTTTGTTGGTCATGTGGTATGTAAGCAAGTCTTATTAGTGGATCCTACCAAGATTGCAGTAATTTTGGACTTACACTCACCCACATCAGTCAGACAGTTGAGAGAAACTTTGGTTCATGCAGGATACTACAAGAATTTCATTAAGGGGTATGCGTAGATTACAACACCTATGGAGAAGTTGTTGAAAAAATAAGCTAAGTTCCAATGGAATGAAGAATGTCAGAAAGGTTTGGATACAATGAAGAAGAAATTAGTGATCGAGCCGATTTTGGTATTTCAAGACTAGGGGAAGGAATTTCATGTCCATGTGGATGTGTCATCCATAGCTTTAGGCACAGTTTTATCTCAACCAAAAGAAGGAGACATAGACCAGCCAATTTCATTTGCAAGAAGGAAGTTTTCAACAGCATAAATGAATTACACTATGAAAAAATGAGAAGGGCTAGCTATGGTATATGCACTACAAAAGTCCATGCATTACTTGTTGGGGTCTCAATTTAATATGTATATACACCATTATGCACTAAGATACTTAGTGAACAAGACATTGTTGTGAAGGAGAATATGAAGATAGTTTTTGTTGTTCCAGGAATATGATTTTGAGGTTTCTGTGAAACCAGGAAAGTTGAATGCAGGACTAGATCATTTATCGTGCATACTATCAGCAGAAGATGCAAGAAATCAAGATGATAGTTTGTCGAATGCACAATTATTTGTAGTTAAAATATTAGATGACACTTTGCAAACATTGTATAGTTTCTAAGTACATGAATGGCTCCATATAACATGACAACGACGCAGAAGAAGCAACTAGTAGTGAAGGTAGCAGACTATCAGCTAGTTGCAAGAAGCTTATACAAGTTAGGTGTAGATGTAATTAATTAAGATGATGTGTGGTAGAGAATGAAAGACCTATGATACTTACAAAAGTGTATGAAGGGATTGCAAGAGGACATTATGCAAGTAAATAAATTGCATAGAAAATTTTGTGTGTAGGGCTATGGTGGCCCACACTTCACAAGGATGCTAAAGAATATTGGGATGCATGTGTGCTACATCAATATCCCCCTGCGAACAGGTGAAATTTTCCTTGGATTATTGACCCCTAAACCAAGACAAAAAAATACAAGTGGACACTAACATCCCTTTGAATTTAGTTTAACTAATCAGAAAGAGAGAGAGAGAGAGAAAAGGTGCGATGCACCTAGTTTCGAAGTTTTTCCTCGTTGCTTCCAATATAATTTTGATCTCCAAACTCCTTAGCACAACTTGATACTTGAAATGCAGTAGAAAATAAAGAACTCCTACTCTACAATATTATATCAAACAAATTCATCTACAAATATTGAAGGAACGGTAGACGAGCACATGCAAGAATACACAAACTTGAAGGAAATATGCCAAGTATATTAAAATCAGAACCCAAAGAGAATACTTACAAACATGGATGATGATGCAACACTCCTCCAATCTCTCCTCGTCCATACCCTTGCATGAATACCAATATCATATGTTTGATATCTATGTTTATCTCCTTCCCCCACCTTGGAATGGCCTCCTTTTATAGGCTTGGAGGCTCAACCACCATGAGTAGATTTGGGGATTAGTTGAGGATATGAATACTTTAGGTAAGAATATTATCCTAGGATAGTGCCATAGGATATCATTTTATCCAAACCAACCTCATCTCCAAGAGTTTTCCTTTAGAAAGAGGCGAGATTCTCCAAATTTTCCTCTAACCAAAATCAATGCTCCCATATAGTTAGATACAGAGATTTGATCCTAGATCAGATATCCCTAAATAAGGTAAAGGTGGAATTTATATATGGGCTAGTACTCCCCCAACATGGCCAGGGTGGCGCTACCTTTCAAAAATGCCCCAAAAATGGTCAATTTTTCAAGTAAAAAGTGTGTTTCTGGCCTTGAAATGATGGGTTTCTTCATCCAATATGACTTAGGGATCATGGAAAATGTTCTTTGATGGTTTCAAGGGGTTAAAATACATATTAAAACAAATAAAATTTCATGTGACAATTAGTAAGGTGCATACGACACTTGACGACACTTGTGACACTTACCAAGGTGGATACGACACTTTTATGACATTTGCGACACTTAGGGTGAGATACTTAAGTGTGGAATTTTGATGTGTAACAATGTGATATTTTTCAAAGGGTGGGAAATCCATGCAGAATGGATGAGATGTCGTTGAACCCACAAGTTACACTACAAGATTTTTATAAATGGGAAATAGACTTTGTTGTACCAATCAATCCACCCATGATAAGATCGAGAGCTAGGTATATAATCACTACAACATAGTACTTGACTAGATGGGCCGAAGCAACACCAATTAAAGATTGCAACGTAGAGACTGTTGTGTGCTTTATGTTCGAGAATGTAGTGAAAATATTTGGATGTTTGTGCATCTTGTTGAGTGATCAGGGGACACACTTCTTGAATAAGACCATTGCAACAGTAACGAAGGAGTTTCAAATTCATCATCAAAGAAGCACGCCATATCACCCTCAAGATAATGGCATAGTATAATCCTTTAATAAAATTCTGGAGAATGTGCTGACAAAGATATGCAATGTAGGGAGAGATGATTGGGACTTAATAGTACCCACAGTCTTATGGGCATATAGGAATACAAGAAAAAAGTTAACAGGACATACACCTTTAAGATTGGTATATGGACAAGAAACAATAATTCCAATGGAGTTTATTGTACCTAGCTTGTGCGTTGTAGCGATCATTGATCTTTCCAACTCTGGTGCAGTAGATGAAATATTCACACAATTGTTACATCTTGAAGAAGACCGATCTCTTATAGGATTCCATCAGCAAGTTCAAAAGGCATGAGAGAAAGCATGGCATGATCTACATATCAAGAAGAAAATATTCGAAGTAGGATATCTAGTATTATTATATGACAACAAATTTATGAAGCATCTAGGAAAGTTCTAAATGCATTGGTTAGGTCCACATGTGATTAAGTATATGACAGAGACAGGTGTTGTGTAGTTGGAAACATTGAATGGAGAAGAACTTGGAGGATTCGTGAATGGAAATCGACTTAAAATATATAGAGATGGTTGACCATCTGCGCTTTAATATTCATTGCACAAGAACACATGTATTATAGTAGTTGTACTATAGTAGGAAGGTAAAATACAGAAAAACAAAAAAAAAGTAGAAAAACAAGAAAACAAATAAAAAGTGGAAAAACAAGAAGAAAAACAAAGGTAGACAACAAGAAGAATGGGAAATAAAACAAGACCTGTGTATAAAAATGGATTATCACACAATTGTTGAAGGATCATAAAAACCACAAAAAGGGTCAACGGAAAGGTTATTTTCATTTGATAAGAGTTGTGAGAATATAGAGTCGAACCAGAGCTGACATAGACCAATTGAAGCAATCAACCATAGAGAAAAATGGCACCAGCAACTACAACATGCAAGAAAACAAAACGACCACTGGTCGCACTAGAGTTCGTGGAAACACTCGGAGATTTGGCTTCATAGATGATCTTTCATGGGGACTACATACCACCAAGAAAGGACACCATGCCACAAGTTAGAGTACCTAGAGATGGAAAGTACTCGTTGGTCATGCCAGAAATACCACTTGGTGTCATTATCGAAGGGGACATGCTAGGAAAGGTTGATTCTTTGAATTTTGTGGACCACGACATAACATATGTACAGAAATTTCATAATATGGAATGAGATAAATATTTATGCACCAAAAGGGTACCAGGGATAGGTCCAATCTTGCTCGAGCCACAAGAATGGGCGATAGGACTACAAAAATATGGAATATTAAATCTGTTAGAAATCCCCCACTTTGGAAAAAGTTTAGAAATAAACACCTATGTCAAAATGTTATTGATTTTCATCCATGTAGGGACTATATGGTTATATCCACTAGTATCGATTGAAAAAAAAATGATTGTGCAAATAATGGGCTTGTCGAAAGAAAGGGAGGATACGACAACACTATTCACCAATAATTTGAGGGAGAAAGAACTATAAAAAATTATGAAGGATAATTTCCACACCTTCAGAGGGAAGCGAGGGTTGGAGGTCACAAGCATAAATGATGAAGTTGACGCATGAAAACTACTAAGGACATGCTGCAAGGATGAGGTGTCAGGCGTAGTGATAACAACTATGGAGAAGTGCGCAGAAGGGGTCCAAATGAATTGGGCCACATTTTTGGTAAATCAGATTTTGGTTGATTGCACAGAATCCTGGGATAAAGACATGGAATTTCATTATGCCTAGCTTCTCATCATGATCGCACTAGTTGGCTGAAATGAGCCTGGTGATTGCTAGTTTTTGAAAACATCACCCAGAGGTAGTGCATTTGCGTGATATGAAAACCTATGGCATACGACAAACAGGAGGAGACAACTATATAACAATGTCACATTCTATGTCTATCTTGAAGACATTAGACATATCATAATGCACAGACCATGCATAATTGCCCATACTATGGAGACTTACCATGATATTGCCTGCTTTATGGTAGGAATGTATCACATGTATATCCAAGCCAAAAAAATGACCTGTATTCCAGTAGCTTCCAACAAGCTACAAGTTGACATCAGATGATGTATGCCTCATTGCCAATGACTAGGAGGAAGAATGGAAAGTTCTAGGGGAACAAACTGTGCACCCTGACAAAGAATAAGAACGATTCAATGAAGAGGAAGAACTAAATGAGGGACGAGGAAATGGGGAATGAAATGGTGCAGGGAATGAGCCAAAGATAGGACCATCAGTAGAATACACGTAGCAAACAGTCCCAAGGGCAGAGGACAAACAAAAATATAAAGGGAAGGGCCCAATTGCAGTAACTACATGAAAAAAGATGAAATCCCATAGAGTACCTCCTATCTATACTATGACAGATGATGACATGGATAGAATTGACTACCAATTGAGGGATGCTCCATAGGAGGAAATTGAAGAAGCATCACAAAAACAAGATGAACTGCACCAAAAGGTGTAAGACTAGTTGATAAAGATACAACAACTATTGGAGATAGTGAGGATAGAACTAGAGAGAGGCCCAGGTGAGGGATCGTCAACGAGCCCAATTGAGTAAGTAGGGGATACCACTTCACTTCTGTTAGAGTTAGTAGTTGAGCACAAAGTGTTGAAAATCGTGTCATATGCAGTTGAGTTCCTGACGCAAGAACTGCAAGAAGAGATGAGAGCACTAAGTCATCTAGAATTAACCATTTCACAGATGCCCACACTAGTACTACAAAGATTGCAGGCTGGTATTATGCAGGAGATAAGGTTCCACGTAGAGGTAGCATGCAACGAGTTGACCAAGGTGATGGACGAGAAGGCATAAATACAACAAAAGTATACAACTTCTCTACAAGTGAAGGAGAAGAGTGAGGCTGAGGAAAGGGTTGAGAGAGAACTAAAAGAGAAGGACGAGGTTTAGAAAATGGCATAGTGGATAAAAACGGTCATCCAAAAAATTTACAAGGAGATCCCAGAAGTGTCACTAGTAGTAAAGGCCACAATGGAAGAATAGGTCTCAAGAATCAGATAATTTATTAATGTATTTCGCACTAGGATCGAGGACTTGGAATTTCGCACATTACCAAGGACACCACCGTAGGAAAAGGAGCAAAGGGAAAGGATAAAGATAACCTCAGTCACAAAAATTAAGAGTCTATACCAGGAGTGCGCAAGGATGTGTGAAGAGAGAATGCATATTTGGACACAACTCAAAATGAATCTAGAGTTGAAGGTGATAGAGGAAAAAATACGAAGCACGTAGGAGAAAGCCCATAAAACTAATGAGAGCATAAATACTCTACCACCAGCTGAACGTATGATGAAAATTATGGAAAATTGACAGTTGTACAATGAAATAGAACATATGAAGGTTGAGCAGAAAACTATTGCACAAATACTAGAACCCCTACAAGATGAAGCACTCAGGGTAATCGGGTATTTGGCCACTACGCAGGGAACGACAAAGCAGACAACACATGAAACTGAGGAGAAACTCACAACCTTGACTACACAAGTTGTAGAGGAAATTTTGGGAAAAGAAGAATAAATAACAAAAGAAGTCTCGACAATGAGGGAAACCCTCCAAAATTTCATGGAGGCATGGAGGAGCATGATGCAATAGGACTGAGTGGCTCTGTAAGAGCCACAAGTGACTGTTGGGGGGTTATTGGACAGGCAATTTGGATACAGTTTTGTGGAAAATCCTAAGTATGGAGGATATGTGCAACAACAAAAGAAAGAAGAGAAGACAGAAGTGGAGTGTGTAGTAAAGTTGCATGCAGGATCAAAGTTTACGATAAAATCATACTTAGTATAGAATAAGAATATAGAAGTAGAGAATAAATCTAGGAGATAGAACGGTGAAAAGGAAGGACAATAGTTTGACATGCAAAAGCATCATGAAGGCGTAAAAGAAGGAAGATAAAACCCGAACAATGAGTCATAGTGAGTTTTCATAGGATTTAAGGATAAACAAGTAGGATTTTGAGCCCTAAATTCCATGTATAAATATATAATGGGTCGGGAAGAATAGAGTTGTTTATCATCGTCAATGGGGGAATAGACTGAGAAACAGAAAGAGTCTAAGTTTGGATGTTAGGGAGAGGTTGTAGAGAGAGGCTTTCACTACAAAACAACTAGGTGGGATGGGGATTGATATTACGATATATCTATTGTAGCGCAATGCGCAAGCCTGCGATAATTGCAGAAAGCATAATAAAGAAGCTAGTTCTTGTGGACGTAGCCCAAGGATTGGGTGAACCACATTAATTTTGTGTCCCTATGTGTTGTGTTTGCTTATGAATAATTTTTTATACATGATAAGGTAGATTTACTTGTTATATGCTTAATGCGCAGTAACCATGAGTAGAATAGTAACTTATTTAAGTGGCAACCTAGATTATAGTAGTATTGCATAAGTGAATGTATGAATTAATCAAAGAGTAACAGACACAAAATAATGCTTACGGAGTAAATAAGTAATAAGGAATATGTCAATGGCCTCACATCCCCTTAAACCTGCAGAAACTTGGTTCCTGCAGTCCCAATAGATACCTCGGGTGAGAGTTCCCCTGCATGCAAGTGATGCTGAAAGGTTTGGTATCTGAAGGGTTTTGTTGGTTATATAACTTTAACCTAAGGTATTACAACTGCACAGCAACAATTTCATCAATTTGATTATGCATTTCTCTTAGTTTTGTCTGAAGTGCATCAATCAATTGATCCTTCATTTATCTTTCGTTTTGAATATCATTTGTTGACTGTATTGTATTAACCATGTGATCAATTAGTTTTTTTTCTTTTGAATTAATTTCCACTCAAGATTTTTAAATCAAGTTTTGAATTCATGGTTTTCCTCTTGCAATTCCTTGATTTATTGAGAGATGTTTTGTAAACGCTTTCCTCCTTTACCCATTTCTTACTATTATGTCGCTCATTTGTCGTGCTTGTTTGTACTCACTCGCTTTATTTGATGTGACTAAGGGTGTCAGGTATTATCGATCATGCACTCTAAATTGTGATTACAAAGTCTTAACTTTGAATATTCACTTGACCTCCTTATTCAAATTTCAAGCAGGTCTTGATGATGAAATTCACAATTGACTTTGACTTGAAAGGGCTTTGCAACTTTCCAACTTTTCCCTTTTTACAATTCACTGCTCACATTCAATCCTTTAATGTTGACAATTCAAGTCACAAATCAAAGAAATTTTATGCTTGATGAATTTATAATTTGCTACTTAGTGTCAAATATTTGAAATGACACATAACCTTTTACCAATTTATAGATATGCTAAGTTTGAGAATACTTCAATACATTTAATTTTGACAATCACCATTGAACTTCATGAGTGCATGAGAATTATGTGCTTGAATTGCATGCTTAATTAAAATGTGTCACACTAGACAACATAAACATCAAATGAAATAGCCACCATCCATGAGAATAATCACACACAAGCACATTGTGTTCCTTAGACCCCCTTATTCAAATTTTGGGATAGGTCTAGGAACATATCCAACATCTAAAATATAACTTTCATTATTATTGATACAACGATCTCTTACACCTAAGAGAATTTCTTTTATGAAGTTGACATTTCATCAAGTAGTCTCATGTTTCCCCTTCTTAAAGAAAAAAACAATCCCATGACTACATTCTCATAAAATCCCCTTTTAAAATATCACTCTTTCTATTGTTTTTGTTTTTTTAAAACAATCTCAAAAATATTTTTAAAAAGAAAAAAAAAATTCTCTTATTTTTTAAAGAGTTATATCCAACATCCCATAAACCTTTAGAATTGAATAATTCTCATATGATATGGTGGGTGACAAGTGTTACAATCCACTAAGAACAAATTTTCACTTTATATTTTTACTTAAAGAATGAAAAAACTCACATCATTTAAAATGGGTTACCTTTTTTTCTTTTTTTTTTACGAAAAAAATTGTTTCAATGTTATTCATATTGAATCAAAAGAAAATTTATAGTATAAAAGGAGCCATAATACATGACTACAACTTTCAACCATACATCATCCCAACAAAAATTAAAACTTTGTTATCATCTAAATTGCCTAAGCTCGAAAAACATGAGATTTTACATAAGTTGACATAATATGACCATACCACTATTACATAGACTAAATTATGTTATTTCAAAACATCAAAATCAGTCTCGATACAAAAGGAACTATAGTAGGAAAATATTTCAGTTGGAACCTTTTCTAAGATGAGCCAAAAAATTGACAAGTTTTGAAGTATTGATTTAATTATAACCATTCTACCACCCAAAGAAATCCACCAGAATATCCAATGTCCAATTCTCTTTTCAATATTCTAAAGAAGCCAAGTCCAAAAAAAAACCCTATAGTCAATTGGTTTCAATAGAAACCCTAAATATTTCATTCCATGATCTAGGTTTTCTACAGGTATTTCAAAAATCTCATCAAGCCTTACCAACAACTCCTCCTCAATATTATTATAAAGAAAATAGGATTTATGGAAATTAATCTCCATGCCCAAGGCCTGACAAAACACAGATAATAGTTGCTTGAGAACATTCCACTCCTCTATAGAGCCAACTCCTAAAATCACCACATCGTCAACAAAAAGAAAGTGGGTTATGACTACCCCCTTTACAACCTTAATCCCAGAAAAATTTCCGTTTGAACTTTCCTTCTTCATCATCCTACTAAATCCTTCCACTACCAAAAGAAACAACAATGGAGAAAGTGGACAACGTTTCCTTAAGCCTCTGTAGCTTTTAAAAAATTCGGTCGGAGATCCATTCACCAAGACATCAAAATTTGTGCTAGTAACACACCCCATGATCCACTAAGCCACCTCCCACTTTAGACCAATTTGAATCAACATCAATCTTAGGAAGTTCCAATTGTCTCTATCATAGGCTTTCCTTAAATCCTACTTCAAGATCAGAGATTTCAACTTTTTAATTTTTGCAGAGTGCATACATTCCTGAGCAAGACCTACATCATCAAAAATTAACCTATCTCTCAAGAATCCAAATTGCTCCTATGAGATGCAGGAGGACAATTTATCTTTCAACCTGGAGGCAATGATCTTTGAAATAACTTTATAAACAAAATTGCATAATGCAATAGGTCTAAAATCAGTGAAGGATACAAGTTTGAATTCTTTCGGGACAAGATCCACAAAAGTAGTGTTCAAAGAACCACTTACCCTTCCAGTTAACCTTGACTCCTCAACCACAACCAACAGGACACTACTCAATATATCAAAAAGTGATGGAATATTTCCTGAGTCCATCCATCAAGGCCATAACTTTTGTCCTTTGGAATTAGTTCCACAATTTTTTCAACCTCCTATAGGGTAATCTGCCTTCCTAAGACATTGCTCTCTTCATCCGAAAAGAAACAGGGTACTTCTTTAATCACATGAAGTTGTGCTAGAGTGTCTTCCTTCTCTTTTTCTTTATAAAGAGACTTAAAAAAAATCAAAGATGTTGTCGCTATATCTTCCTGAGAAGATTGTTTGTTACCCTCCAAATCCTAAATTTCCCATAGTGTAGATTACCCTACGGTGCTCGGTATATTTGTGAAAAAAATTAGTGCTCTTATGATTTATCACCACTCTCTAACCAGGTAGCCATACTCTTAAGGTGTCGGGATTCTTTGTCAAGATTTAAAATCTCAGGCTTCCTCTTCTCATAAGATAAAATTAATTCCTTGTCTTCTGGAGAAAACATTTGTGACATACACCTAAGGAAGACCTCATCCAATTTATGTTCAAGATCCCATAATTATGTCTGAAGCTTCTTTATTTTTTCTTTCTGCCAATTAACCACTTCTTCTTTCAACTTCTTGAGCTTAAACACAAGTAAATTAATATCTGAAGATTCCTACCATCCATAGACTTCCATGTTGTCCACACCAACAAATTAAAATCAGGTTTCAACAGCCACGCATGATTAAACTTAAAAGGAGAATAATTCCTTTCCCTGTTTTCATTAAATTGCAAGCAAAATGGATCGTGGTATGTTAAAAAGGATTTAATAACCCAAGATCTGCATCTACCCATACTCTCCAACAAATCTTCACTCATAAGGAACCTGTCTAATCTATTAGAGATACCATTAGGACTAGAACGTCCATTTCTCCACATTGGACTGATATGGCCTGGAAGGATATCCACTAGACCAGCTGCTGTGAACATAGAAGAGAAAAAAATATGCCAAAAAATCATGTAACATCCCTATTTACACAACACGAAGGTAGGCGAATACAATGAAGTAGCATAAAAATAAAATTATATAAGAAAGGCTATGAAAATATCCATTACAACATTTATGTAAATAAAAACAAAAATTACAATGACAACAATATAGATATTCCATCTAATCATATTCAACATTGCTATGATTTCCAATTAACCATAATATACCACCTATGCAACATTACAACAAGTTTCAATGATGCAAATAACATATAACAATTTAATTGACCTAACGCATAAAAATGCAATAACATCATACACTAACATCATACATCCAAAAATAGCAAAATTCAACAGTAAAACCCACGTAACATCCTACTAATTCAAAATGTATTATTAACAATCTTATTTTTTTTCCATGTTGCTTTGTTATTAATAATCTTATGATATGGTCTAGTTCTTGCAAAAGAATAATATAAATTTTAACCTAATCCAACAATGCTTGAGATTCGATTTAAATCCTTAGTACTATTAGTTAATGAGTAGAATATTTATAAGATAAATTATCAAGGATACGATGACTTTTAGGTCATAAATTTAATCCATTTTCAAAAGGAAGAACTACATATATTTATTAAAATAGAGTGTGAATAAACTTTATATCAATATTCATAGGTGATTCATTAAAGAAATGATTTGTCTAAATACCTACGCTAAGCATAGATATTTAAACAAGGAAGATAGTTGCAAAGCAGCTAATCCCTGCCATGTTAAATAATTATCGAATCCTTAATTTTGTTATCCATTGTTATTGATTCTTCATAATTATCCAAGATCAGTCCATTTTTTTCATTAAGGTCAAGATCAACTTCTGTGAATTCTTAGCTATTTGGAGACTTTAATTTTGTTTAATCGGTTAGGTGGAATTTAAGGGTTTCAAATCTTGGATTCACTTTAATTTTGTTTAATCGGTTCGGTGGAATTAAAGGGTTTCAAATATTAGGTTCATTCTCGGCTCTCAGGGCTATGATTAATTAATTCATCTATTTGGCAAAATTATTGATTTCCTCGCATATAATTCGGTAAAATTAAAATTTAGTTGAGAGAAAATGAGAAGAACGACGAGATTATTAAATTCAGTCGACAAGGGTTAGGATTTTGCTTTGGGTTATATGCCTGGCCTGAATTCGAATTCAATTCCAATGGAGTAGCGTCAACAACTTGTTTTAATTACAGAATTTAACCATGTCCCAAACTGATATTTTTCTTCCCTCTTCTTCTTAAAAAAATATATATATTATCTTTTCAAATAATGATACATTCTCTACTAATTAAATATATTTTATAAACACAATATTAATTAAATATATTTTAAATGTAATCTGATAGAATACATTAAAATAAAATACTAATATTAAATCAAAATAGACATAAATTAATTTTTAAAATAATAATAAAATTAATTATCATAATTAAAAAAATTCATTATTATTTTTTATTATTAATAATTAATAATTCCAAAATAAAAATAAATTTAGATTGATTTTTTAAAAATACTAAAACATATTATAACTTAGTTTTTAATAATAATAATAAATATTATAACTTAGTTTTTAATAATAATAACAAACAGAATCATTACAAACAAATAAATTTATTAAACATACTAAAACATATTATAACTTAGTTTTTAATAATCATAAATAATAATAAAGAGAATCATTACAAACAATTAAATTAATTAAATTTAGTTTAATTTAATATAATTTTTAAAACTAAATTTCTTATAATTTTTACTTTTAAAAATTGAATTCACAACAAAATTTAGTTTTTAATATTAATAATAAATATTATAACTTAGTTTTTAATAATAATCACAAACAGAATCATTACAAACAGTTAAATTTATTAAAAATACTATAATAAAGAGAATCATTATAAACAATTAAATTAATTTAATTTAATATAATTTTTAAAACTGTTTCTTATAATTTATACTTTTATTTTATTTTATTTTATTTTATATATATATATAAAGTTTTACTATGTTAATTTAAAAATAATTATCTCAATTTGTAGTTAAAATATTTTGGGTCTCGCATTCAATAAGGAGATGAATATCAGTTGCCATCCCAAATTTCTAATATTTTTGTCGCTCGGATTTGATTCTTTCTTTAAAAAAAAGTATATCCTCGCAACCTTGCAAATGCATTGAGCATGAAGATGAATATTAGTTTGTTTTGTTTTCTTCTTCGTCTTTTTTGTGTAGTTCAATTTCTTAAAATATATACTATATTCAAAATTTAAATTCACAGGCCTGAAATAATGATTGTGTTTTTACAGTATACAACTGGAGCGATGGTTATGGATCCATCAATATTATCATAACCAAATTCAGGCTACAACCTAACTACTTTAGATTTACTGGTTATAGTGCTAGATTGTCATTCAATGGGTAAGTCGCTATAAGTGAATATAAATCATACCCAATAAGAGTTATTGTACAATTCCTAAAATTTCATAACGGTGATCGCATGAAAAAATACAGACATATCCAGGATTCGTATATATACATAAACAAACATAGAGTTAATAAAAAATTTATAAGATCACTGTGATTTATGAGTAACAATGTCTATTTTAATGTGCAACAATAGTTTTACATAAGTCCATCAAGCAGGACAAACTTTTTTTAATTGACAACAAAATCTACTCGAACAATATTTAATTGAATTACACACACAGAAAAATCAAATCTCAATAGCACAAGATTTCCCTCACAAGGAGAGGCTTCCACCTCTTGCACAATCTTGCAGCCCAACTCTCCCTTCCTCGCCATTTCTTTTATAGGAAAAATTGCATTGACACATGTCCTCTCATGCACAATTAAACAATTTTAAATAATGAAATTAAGGATTATTCACCCACAACACATGTCACACTCTCCCCAAGTTGCACATGTTAAATCCCCTTTTATTTTTAATTAATTAATCATTTTCCCTCACATCCACAATTAGTTCCTATTTTTCCTCTTAGTTGTCTCTTAGTTCCCCAATCCCTCTTTTATTGTGTCCCCTAACTAAATTTCAGTTTGATTTTAATAAGGACTCTTCTCTTAGTTAGGATTTAGAGGTTGATTGACTTAGGATACTAAGTCAAGGTTGACCACCTATTCTCTCATGAATTTATTTTCTTTTAATTTAAAATTTATTTTTATTATTTTCTTCCACACATTGTGCACATGCCCAATTTTGATTCTTATTCTTTCTTTACTAGAGCTTATTAAGTCTAACTTCCCTTAACCCAATTTATAAGTTTTATTTAATCAAAACATCTAGACTTAGATTCTTTATTAGGTTTTCTAGTTTATAATTTAATATTAAATCGTATGTTTTTTTTAACAAAGTCCAAGAATTCATTTTATTTTCCAGGCCTTTTAGAATTTGTATTGACTCATGTTTTGTTTGTGTGGCGTGCCCTTCAAGATACACCTATGTGATCCAAGGGTGCTACTCACCATTGACTAGTTTGGAAGTTTGTCAAGAGCTTGGAGTCAACACTCTATTGGTCGACCTTGTGTGAGACAAAGGGATTTTCTAAGGAATAAGGATTCTACCTTATTGCACGCCCCTTAGAATTCCTCATGAGCGATTGTCTCAGTATGCCCTCATGGAATCGTGGACCTCTCGGAACAAGGTAATCGTTAACCTTCAGTTCAGGTCATGGTGGGAGTGCTAGTAGGATGTAATGGGGACGCTGCCACACCTCTCCCTCATTCGTCTGGTTTTCGTGTATGACCCTTTTACTCCATATGTGATTTGGATTAGCAAGTGTTACCATGCCTACATCCACCGACAAAGATAATGGCAATAATCCTATTTACATGAAATCCATACTAAAACATCATCAACTATATATGTGTATAAATCAAGGACTCAAACCAAAATAAAATTCCACTCCCTGGCTCAATCTGGAGTCCAAGGAATTTTGTCAATTCCATCGACATCCTCATCATGTCACATTTCTTGCATACTTAGGAAACCTCATCATAATATTTGGCAATACTATACATCAAATAAATAACATATGAATCTCAATACTCAACACAACATAACTCATAAACCAAGCATAATCATAATGTACCATGTTTTAACCGGATCACTTGCTCGTAAGTGTCCTCAAAGAATAAGTTAGTATACAAATGTGATTAGTGGAACTAGATGTTACATATCAATTCTTGCATTTAAAATGGGTTACCTCCCTTTTATTTGAAACGACATATGAATTTCTCATCAATGCATGTAATAGTGGTTATATCTTTCAAACCATCCTTCATGGTGATACTATGATCCAACTAGCATGTGATTAATGTGTGCCTATGCTCCTACATATTTTCCCATTGTAACTTATGTGAGAAAATTGGAACTATCCTCCTTTACATTGGCACTCTTCCAATAAACACAGGCTTGTTACAACAAACTTGGTTCTTGACCTTTAGTGGTAGTTTTCCTCGCTTCACAATAACTACATGCATAGTGTCTTAGTCTTGTGCATATCTATTGCAGATCAAGGATTAAGCTATGGTATGCATAATTCTCATAACACAAAACCAGTTCCTTACATCCAAGTGAATTATTCAGTGAGTAATCATTGGTTTTCCCTTTGTGGTCTCGTAATGAATACAACTCATATCTTCGTAATGGGAACATGTTTTTCATGCCACAGAGACTCTAACATGCAACATCTGATTTAAATGGCATAGATGTCATTTCACAAGCTTAGTATGGTATGGAAAAGACCTCCATGATTTCCTTCCTGTATTCAAAGTACTTCTGGAAGAAATTGGTGAAGAGAAGTAACTCAAATGATATCGGATCAGGTTTCTAGGGTCATGTCCACATTGAAGGAGTGATATGTGTAGGAAATATATGATAGGAGTGATAGGGAATATTTGTGAAGAAGAAAGGGTATGCGTAACAAAATATTTATATTTGGATCAGCTAAGAGGAGATTTCATGCACCAAGCACCCTAAGGATGGTAGCAACGATGTTTCCAACTTCCCTTGTGGAAATACTTTAACGAACAAAGATATGTTTGTTGTAAGAGGTCGTGTGCTAAAATATTTGAGGGTTTTATTGGTGCGATGGTTGGGGGGGGTTTGGGATTCGTCTCGGCCTTGTACGATAATTGCAAATCTAAAATACTTGAAATTGTTTTCCTTGTCTGGATGCTCCTCGTTGCTTGGATATTATTTTTCTACATGCTCACCTAAACTCTAAACCATATATAAACATATATGTAGGAGAGAGACACAAATATAAACCAAATCTAATTTCATCACTTAGATCTCATCTAATAATTCCATTCTCTCTATACAATTGATCAATTCCCACGAAACAAAACCCATATCAAGGACAAAATTTACCATAAATCAAGATTGCTCATAAATGAAAGCAATACCAAACATGAAAACTTGATTTTATCCATTTCACCTTCAAATGAATGTATATATGCAACATATACCATCTAGCTATTTTTCCTCGTTAAATATGCATCTCCATCAACTATGTAGACTGCTTAACTTCATGAACATCAAATGGAGACCCATCAAACTATGGAGCTATTAAATCAAAATTTCCATGAAAAAACTATCATGGAATTACCAGACCCTTAAGACCATAAGAGCTTGGTTACCATGTTAAGAATTGGGCTCAAGCAATACGAGAGGCCTTAAGCCATTATGATTCACATTGCATTGATCTCATGAAGAGAATTTAAAGTACTTGGATAGGATCAGATATGCATTTATATTTAACTAACAACTCATCAGTGATACCAATCATATCAATGTAGTCTCACACTTTTTGATTATCTAGGGACTCACAGTCTAACATTCCCAGGAGGAATATTGTCCAATTCTGCAACATAGATTAAACACCCTTCTCAAATTGGAAGAAGAAAGGTAAAAGGACAAAATAAAGTTAGACCAACACCAAGAGTCGGTAAAACATTGAATTGATAAAATCTCTATCATCAGTAAGAAGTTTTTGTTGTAGACTTAGTTCTCAAGTGGGAAAAATCCAATGAAACCAAAGGAAAACATACTAAGTTTCAACAGTTATGGCTAGTGTTAGCACTGAGAGTCACCCTCAGATTGCGGGAGGATAAGCCCAGTACCCATCAGAGTTTTTTGGTGGATGTTTGGTTTATATGAATGGAGGTCAATGGACAAAACTCAATATATGAATGATGTTCAACACAAAATTGGACAAGAAATGTACAGGGAAGTGAGGGCCACAACTAACTTCAGTCAGTGAATTGAGTTTAAGTGTGAGCAGAGGGAAGACTTAGTGAGAAAGGTGGACAAGACTGCTATGGGCATCAGGCCTTCAAGAAGCTTGGAGAAGAAAAACTCAGAATCAAGATCACTCTTAAGCTCAAGTTTCAGACACTGAAATATGTCCAAACAACACAGACACAACAACACAATGATCAAACCTACATCACCATGCAGCTACAGGAACTCGACTGGATCCTCCATGCCAGATCCATTCAGTGTAAGAGGGAAAAAGATCACAAGGAAGATGACTAAAATTGGTCACGATACCGCTGCAACCAAACCTACATTACAATAGCATAACAACCCTCTATTGGATCCTCCATGCCCGAGTGTTTTAGCACAATTTTTACAAAGAGATGAAAAGAGGTTGACTTCTATTATTCTGAAAGTCTCAAATCTTATACATAACCAGAGAACAGTTCTGGCATCAAAACATTACAAAATAGGGAGCTCTGCTCAACCAGTTGATGACAACAAAATATCAAAATCGAGTATTTATACTCAGAACAATTCGCCCCCATCAGAGATGTGACCTGGATATTACATTTAAAACTTTGTGTTTGCATCTTCTTCTGTCAGATGCGATCTCAGATTAGTATGGGCTTGCAGGAAAAACCACTCGCAGGGGTACCACGGGCTGACAACTCTATTTTCCACGGTCGTCTCCTCCATGCTTTTCATTCATGGGTTGAGCTGAGTTTTCAGCTACCAGCACCTACTTTCATAACTGCTTCATCGGGATTTGAACGAGGTCGAGTCGACTTTGCGTCTGGAAAATGCAGCGACCTCTTCTAGCGGCCAACACTGGCGTTTCGGCCCTTAGCGCAGCTCATGTGAACTTTGCTCCTCTACTTGCATACGACCTCAGGCCATGACCCAGCACTTATCCCCTATGAAATTTTGGGATTTCACATTTCAGGAGTTTTCACTCCCCTTGATTTCAAATATCTCGATGCTCGAAATCGCGAATAGGCCCATCTGGATCAATAGTCAGATTTTCCTTGAACCTGACGGTCGGGATCATTTCCTTGAACAATCTGAGTCACCCATTGCTTGATAGATGTTTTCCCTTTCCTTATGGCCCTGCTTCCATATGACCACGGACTGTGATCGTGGGCCCAACTCTCAGGAGTATCGCGATTTCATGTTTCACGAACTCACGTTGTGCTCCATGCTTAAACCTCTGAGTCGTGAAATTGTGATCTCTTGGATCAGGTGCCATGCGTCCCCTTTGATAAGACGACCCAAATGAATATCGGCATTTCGGGATATTAGCACATCGGGACCTCAGAACATAGGCATTTCAGGACCTCGGCAAGTCTACACATTCCTTGCTTCAGATTTTCCAAAATGAATTTCTCCATGATTTGATCTTGTGCCATGTGTCCATCCCAGGATCAACGGCTAGGATGGCCTCACAATTTTGGAACTCTGTCTGACGCTATACTTCGTGTAAATCTATGATCCCGATCGCCCGATGGTCGTCGATCCGATCTGCCTGATGGATCTCTTCCATTGAAAGTTGATCTTGCTCACTCACTTGATTTGATTCCATATCAGATCGCTCTGAGAGTTGCGCTTTGATGCTTCTTGCACAAGTCGTGAACTTGGGCAACCTGTTTCCCTTGAAAACTATATATGATAACATTTGGCTCCACAGGGGATGGCATTCTCCCTGCGAGCTACCAAGAACAAGCAGTTCTAGTTGCCTTATGAATTGGGCTACGGATTCGAGCCCAAAACATCATGTGGAAAAATGCAGGCCAATAAGTAAAAACGAAAAATAAATATACATGCTCCAAGGAGCTTATTTATATACAGTCCTAAACTAACTAATTTTTACACAATGCTAGGTGAAAGAAAATTTCCACCATAACCATTCAAGTAACTTCCTAACTGGAAGCTCCTTCACTATGTCTGTGATTGATAACAGATAATGCAACCGTGACAGCAGAATG
>SNQJ01S0033487.1:133324-171790 GCA_010110895.2 Picea sitchensis | reverse complement strand
AGATTTGATTGATTTTAAGTTATGTGTTTTATTTTATTAAATAGGTAATAGTGTTAGTTGGAATTTGTTGCTTGCATATATTGTGCATGGTAACTTTGAAATAAAAGACTTCCTCGGGTTGACAATTGAACAGTTGGGCAATTACTACAATGCAATTAATTCAACATTAGTTCAACCCAATGTAGCGACTGTTGTTCCTTTGAGTGTAGTTGTTGTTCATTTGAAAGGAACAACAACTGTTCCTTTCGTGCGACTGTTGTTCCTTTGAGTGTAGTTGTTGTTCATTTGAAAGGAACAACTGCTGTTCCTTTTGCGCGAATGTTGTTCCTTTCACGCGACTGTTGTTCCTTTGGGTATCATTGTTGTTCATTTGAATGTAGCAACTGTCATTCCCTTTACAATTGTTGTTCCTTTATAGGTGTTGCATATTTGGAGGTTGGGTATTGAAAGCGGAAGGTAAGAACCTACGTAGGAAAAAAATAAAATGCTTGTGCCAACGCCTACCTTTTGGCTAATGTATAGAGGTTGATTTTAGGACATATTTAGAGCCCAACATGCGCTAAGGGGCGAAACGCCAATGTTGGCCGCTGGAAGAGGTCGTTGTATTTTCAAGGCGCCAAGTCGACTCGACCTCATTCAAATCCCGATGAAGCAGTTAGGAAAGTAGGTGTTGGTAGCTGAAAACTTAGCTCAACCGATGAATTAAAAGCATGGAAGAGTCGACCATGGAAAATAGAGTTGTCAGGCCATGGTACCCCTGCGAGTGGTTTTTCTTGCAAGACCATACTGATCTGAGATCACGTCTGACAGAAGAAGATGTAGATGAAAAGTTTTAAATGTAATAGCCAAGTCACATCTTTGATGGGGGTGAATTGTTCTGAGTATAAATACTCGATTTTGATATTTTGTTGTCGTCAACTAGTTGAGCAGAGCTCCCTATTTTGTAATGTTTTGATGCTAGAACTGTTCTCTGGTTATGTATAAGATTTGAGACTTTCAAATTAATAGAAGTCAACCTCTTTTCATCTCTTTGTAAAAACTGTGCTAAAACACTCGGGCATGGAGGATCTAGTCGAGGGTTGTTATGCTGTTGTAATGTAGGTTTGATTGCAACGGTATCATGACCAGTTTTAGTCAGCTTCCTTGTGATATTTTTCCCTCTTACACTGAATGGTTCGGGCATGGAGGATTGAGTCGAGTTGTTGTAGCTTCATGGTGATGTAGGTTTGATCATTGTGATGTTGTGACTATGTTGTTTGGACATATTTTAGTGTTTGAAACTCGAGCTTAAGAGTGATATTGAGTCTGAGTTTTTCTTCTCCAAGATTCTTGAAGGCTTGATGCCCATAACAGTCTTGTTCACCTTTCTCACTAAGTCTTCCCTCTGCTCACACTTAAACTCAATTCACTGACTGAATTTAGTTGTGGCCCTCACTTCCCTATACATTTCTTTTCTAGGTCTATGTTGAACATCATTCATATATTGAGTTTTGTCCATTTACCTCCATTCATATAAACCAAACATCCACCAATAAACTCTAATGGGTACTGGGCTTATCCTCCCGCAATCTGAGGGTGAATCTCGATGATAAAATTCTTGGCGTCGTTGCCAGGGATGAATTGAATATTTTGCATGGGTAGAATGACAAAGTTTACTGATTATGAAGGTGCTTCAGAACTCAGTACATCAAATATTGCAATTGTGCACCTGGCGAATCCACTATGGTGACTCCACTGTCTCAACTCCATTATTTCAGTGTGGCTTCTTTTGGCTACACCTGGTATCCCCTTGGAGAACACAACGATCAGATCTGGTCTTTGATGGTGAAAAAATACCATACACACTCATTCTGCGCATCATTCACCTGACGAATCCATGGTTGAAGGATCGATTGGGGATTCCACTAGTCTGAAATGGAAAAAATCTTGGCCTGAAGGTTTTCTCCTTTTAATTTCTCCTTTGTTCCTGGTTTTCCTAATGTTGTTCCTAATCCATACAAATGGGTTGATTATTTTCCCATATTTAAAGAGCATAAAGAGGACAACCCTGCTCAACATCTCTGTGACTTTCATGAACTCATGCATCAGTGGGAGATACATAATGAGGATGTTTTAATGAACATGTTCATGTTCTCATTGGATGGGGATGCCCGTGAGTGGTATCGATCCTTTCCCCCTGCCAACATCTTCTCCCTGGAACAATTTCATGCAACCTTTAAGAAGCATTGTCAAAGGTATTATTCCTCTCAGTTAATCTGTCATAATTGTTGTGAGGAATGTGAAGGCCATGATCAAGATATGGTTGTGTCTAATGAATTCTATGAGGATGAGGACCACGAGGAGGAAGAAGATACCTTGGATGAGTTGGTGGAGCAGGTAAAAGCACTTTCTGTAGAATTAGAAAAACTAAAGGCATAACATGCTTGCTACTCATTTGAAGGGAGCACAGAGGATTTTCCAGTCCTTGAAGAATATGTTATTGGCAACCCTACTGATGATAGTAGTGTTGAAGATTTCATAGTTGTAGAGGCATTAGTTTCTTCTCCCGATGAGCCTGTTGTCTCACATTTAAATGAAGAAGCCATTGTGGAAGACGATTGTTCTCTTTTTCTTCATGAGATTTCTCATGATGTGTTTACATTTGGGATTAAAAAGAAGGATTGGGAGATCGTTCCATTTTTGCAAGATGGAGGAGTTTTGTGCTCACCCAACTTTGATGATTATTCAGATGAAGAGCAACAGAGCCCTACATCACATCTTAACAACATGTGGAGAAGATGACCTGTATATGACAGCTATGAATCAAGTTCTAAGCTGGATATGCAGGATTTCCAAGAACATATAGTAGATCCCTGTCCTCTATTCATTAAAAAAAATTATTATGAGGAAATCGGCCATCCCAGGCTTGTAGAATACGTTGATAAGAAGTTTGAAGAGAAAATATTTCCCATGGGTCCTGTTTATGATGATTATGAATATGACCCTTGGGAGAGCCATGAAGAAGAAAAGGAGCAGCATGAGGAGCAATTTATCTCATGTCCAGAGCCTGTAAGTGAGTATCCATCGTTAGAGGTCAGTCAACCTGCATCGAATGTTCACCCACCTATGCCTACTAGAGATATTCAACCATGTGTGAGCAACTGTGTAGCAGAGAAGGCTGCCTGTTACAATTTTTTTGGAGTTTTTTGCTTGGCCTACGAGCCTGTGAAGGAATACATGGAGTTGTATTTCCTTCATGTTTGGGAGTCACCCAGCTTTATCCTAACCTCAGCATTAGGAGGAAAGATGAAGAATGTAACTGTTTTGTTGTCACGGTTGCATTATCTGTTATCAATCACAGACAAAATGAAGGCGCTTCCAGTTAGGAAGTTACTTGAATGGCTATGGTGGAAATTTTCTTTCACATAACACTGTGTAAAAATTAGTTAGTTTAGGACTGTATATAAATAATCTCCTTGAAGCATGTATATTTATTTTCATTTTTACTTATCGACATGTATTTTTCAATAGGATGTTTTGGGCTCGACTCCATAGCCCAATGCATAAGGGGACTGGAACTGCTTGTTCTTGGCAGCTCACAGGGAGCATACCATCCTCTGTGTAGCCAAATGTTATCACATATAGTTTTCAAGGGCAGTAGGTTGCCCAAGTTCGTTGCCTGTGCAAGAAGCGTCAAAGCGCAACACTCAAAGCGGTCTGATATGGACTCAAATCGAGTGAGCGAGCAAGATCAACTTTAAATGACGAAGATCCATCAAGTAGATCAGATCGACGACCATCGAGCGATTGTGATCATAGAGTTACACAAAGTATAGTGTCAAACATAGTTCTGAAATTGCGAGGCCATCCTAGCCATTGATCCTAGGAGGGATACGTGGCGCAAGATCGAATCATGGAGAAAGTCATTTCGAAAAAGATGAAGCAAGGAATGCATAGACTTGCCGAGGTCTCGAAATGTCGATGGTACGAGGTCCCGATGTGATGATATCCCGAAATGTCGATATTCATCCGGGTCGTCTGATCAAAGGGGACGCATGGCACCTGATCCAAGAGATCGAGATTTTGTGACTCAGGGGTTTGAGCATGGAGCACAACGTGAGTTCATGAAATGTGAAATTACGACATGCCTGAGAGTTGGGCCCACGATCATAGCCCGTGGTCATATGTAAACAGGGCCATAAAGAAAGGGAAAATTCCTATCGAGCAGCGGGCGACTAAGATTGTTCAAGGAAATGATCTTGACCGTCAGATTCAAGGAAAATCTGACCGTTGATCCAGATGGTTCATTTCATGATTTCGAGCATCGGGATATTTGAAATCAAGGGGAGTGAAAACTCCTGAAATGCGAAATCCCAAAATTTCATAGGGGATAAGAACTGGGTCATGGCCCAAGGTCATATGCAGGTGGAGGAGCAGAGTTCAGGTGAGTTGTGCTAAGGGCCGAAATTCCAGTGTTGGCTGCTAGACGAGGTCACTGCATTTTTCAAGTGCTAAGTCGACTCGGCCTCGTTTAGATCCTGATGAAGCAGTTATGAAAATAGGTGATGGTAGTTGAAAACTCATCTCAACCCATGAATGAAAAGCATGGAGGAGACGACCATGGAAAATAGAGCTGTCAGCCCGTGGTACCCCTGCGAGTGCTTTTTCTTGCAAGCTCATACTGATATGAGATCGTGTCTGATAGAAGAATATGCAGATGAAAAGTTTTAAATATAATAGCCAGGTCACATCTCTGATGGGGGAAAATTGTTCTGAGTATAAATACTCGGTTTTGATATTTTGTTATCGTCAACTGGTTGAGTAGAGCTCCCTATTTTGTAATGTTTTGATGCCATAACTGTTCTCTTGTTATGTATAATATTTGAGACTTTCAGATTAATATAATTCAACCTCTTTTCATCTCTTTGTAAAAACTGTGCTAAAACACTCGGGCATGGAGGATCCAGTCGAGGGTTGTTATGTTGTTGTAATGTAGGTTTGATTGTAGCAGTATCATGACCAGTTTTAGTCAACTTCCTTGTAATCTTTTCCCCTCTTACACTGAATGGATCAGGCATGGAGGATCTAGTCGAGTTGCTGTAGCTGCATGGTGATCTAGGTTTGATCATTATGCTATTGTGAATGTGTTGTTTGGACATATTTTAGTGTCTGAAACTTGAGCTTAAGAGTGATCTTGAGTCTGAGATTTTCTTCTCCAAGCTGCTTGAAGGCCTGATGCCCATAGAAGTATTGTCCACCTTTCTCACTAAGTCTTACCTCTGCTCACACTTAAACTCAATTCACTGACTGAAGTTAGTTTTGGTCCTCACTTCCTTGTACATTTCTTGTGCAGTTTTGTGTTGAACATCATTCATATATTGAGTTTATTCTATTGGCCTCCATTCATATCAACCAAACATCTACCAAAACACTCTGATGGGTACTGTGCTTATCCTCCCGCAATCTGAGGGTGACTCTTAGTGCTAACATTCTTGGCGCCATTGCTGGGGATGAATTAAATATTTTCCCTGGGTAGAACGACAAAGTTTACTGATTCTGAAGATGCTTCAGAATTTAGTACATCAAAGACTGCAACTGTGCACCTGACGAATCCATCGTGGCGACTCCATTGTCTCAACTCCACTGTTTTAGTGTGGATTCTTCTGGATACACTTGGTAGCACCTCGGAGAACAAAATGATCAGATCTGGTCTTTGATGGTGAACAAAGACCAGACACACTCATTCTATGCATCATTCACTTGGCAACTCCATGGTTGAAGGATCAATTGGGGATTCCACTAGTTCAAAATGGAAAAAATATTGGCTCGAAGGTTTTCTCCTTTTAATTTCTCCTCTGTTCCTGGTTTTCCTAATGTTGTTCCTACTCTAGACAGATGGGTTGATTATTTTCCCATATTTAAACAACATAAATAGGACAACCTTGATCAACATCTACGCAAGTTTAATGAACTCATGCATTAGTGGACGATACATCATGAGGATTTTTTAATGAATATGTTCATTTTCTCATTGGATGGGGATTCCCGTGAGTGGTATCGATCCTTTCCCCCTGCCAACATCTCCTCCCTGGAACAGTTTCATGCAACCTTTAATAAGCATTGTCAAAGGTATTATTCCTCTGAGTTAATCTATCATAATTGTTGTGAGGAATGTGAAGGCCATGATCAAGATATGGTTGTTTCTAATGAAGTTTGTGAGGGTGAGGACCATGAGGAGGAGGAAGGTTGTGAGGAGGAAGAAGATGCCCTGGCTGAGTTGGTGGAGCAGGTAAAAGAACTTTTTGCAGAATTAGAAAAACTGAAGGCAAAATGTCCTTGTTGCTCGTTTGAAGGGAGCGTAGAGGATTTTCCAATCCTTTAAGAAGATGTTCTTGGCAACCCTACTGATGATAGTAGTGTTGACGATTTCATAGTTGTAGAGGCATTAGTTTCTACTCCTGATGAGCCTGTTGTCTCATATTTAAAGGAAGAATCCATCATGGAAGAGGATTGTTCTCTTTTTCTTCATAGGATTTCTCATGATGTGTTTACATTTGGGATTGAAAATAAGGATTGGGAGATCGTTCCATTTTTGCAAGATGGAGGAGTTTTGTGCTCACCCATCTTTGATGATTATTCAGATGAAGAGAAGCAAAGCCCTACATCACATTTTGACAACATGGGGAGCAACTGACCTGTATATGACAACTATGAATCAAGTTACGAGTTGGATATGCCAGTTTTCCAAGAACATACAACAGAGCCCTGTCCTCTATTCATTAACGAAAATTATTATGAGGAAATCGACCAGCCTGGGCCTATAGAAGACGCTAAGCAGCAGGTCGAAGAGAAAATATTTCCCATGGGTCCTGTTTATGATGATTATGAATCTAACCCTTGGGAGAGCCATGAAGAAGAAAAGGAGTAGCAGGAGGAGAAATTTATCTCTTGTCCAGATCCTGTAAGTGAATAGCCATCGTCTTAGGTTAGTCAACTTTCATCGACTGTTCACCCACCTATGCCTAACAAATATATTCAACCATGTGTGAGAAACTATGTAGCAGAGAAGGCTGTCTGTTACAAATTTTTTGGAGTTTTTCACTTGGCCTACGAGCCTGTGAAGGAATACATGGAGTTGTATTTCCTTGATGTTTGGGAGCCACCCAGCTTTATCCTGACCTCAACATTAGGAGGAAAGCCGAAGAATGTAACCATTCTGCTGTCACGGTTGCATTATCTGTTATCAATCACAGACATAGTGAAGGAGCTTCCAGTTAGGAAGTTACTTGAATGGTTATGGTGGAAATTTTCTTTCACCTAGCATTGTGTAAAAATTAGTTAGTTTAGGACTGTATATAAATAAGCTCCTTGGAGCATGTATATTTATTTTTCGTTTTTACTTATTGGCCTGCATTTTTCCACATGATGTTTTGGGCTCGAATCCGTAGCCCAATTCATAAGGCAACTAGAACTGCTTGTTCTTGGTAGCTCGCAGGGAGAATGCCATCCCCTGTGGAGCCAAATGTTATCATATATAGTTTTCAAGGGAAACAGGTTGCCCAAGTTCACGACTTGTGCAAGAAGCATCAAAGCGCAACTCTCAGAGCGATCTGATATGGAATCAAATCAAGTGAGTGAGCAAGATCAACTTTCAATGGAAGAGATCCATCAGGCAGATCGGATCGACGACCATCGGGCGATCGGGATCATAGATTTACACGAAGTATAGCGTCAGACAGAGTTCCAAAATTGTGAGGCCATCCTAGCCGTTGATCCTGGGATGGACACATGGCACAAGATCAAATCATGGAGAAATTCATTTTGGAAAATCTGAAGCAAGGAATGTGTAGACTTGCCGAGGTCCTGAAATGCCTATGTTCTGAGGTCCCGATGTGCTAATATCCCGAAATGCCGATATTCATTTGGGTCGTCTTATCAAAGGGGACGCATGGCACCTGATCCAAGAGATCACAATTTCACGACTCAGAGGTTTAAGCATGGAGCACAACGTGAGTTCGTGAAACATGAAATCGCGATACTCCTGAGAGTTGGGCCCACGATCACAGTCCGTGGTCATATGGAAGCAGGGCCATAAGGAAAGGGAAAACATCTATCAAGCAATGGGTGACTCAGATTGTTCAAGGAAATGATCCCGACCGTCAGGTTCAAGGAAAATCTGACTATTGATCCAGATGGGCCTATTCGCGATTTCGAGCATCGAGATATTTGAAATCAAGGGGAGTGAAAACTCCTGAAATGTGAAATCCCAAAATTTCATAGGGGATAAGTGCTGGGTCATGGCCTGAGGTCGTATGCAAGTAGAGGAGCAAAGTTCACATGAGCTGCGCTAAGGGCCGAAACGCCAGTGTTGGCCGCTAGAAGAGGTCGCTGCATTTTCCAGACGCAAAGTCGACTCGACCTCGTTCAAATCCCGATGAAGCAGTTATGAAAGTAGGTGCTGGTAGCTGAAAACTCAGCTCAACCCATGAATGAAAAGCATGGAGGAGACGACCGTGGAAAATAGAGTTGTCAGCCCGTGGTACCCCTGCGAGTGGTTTTTCCTGCAAGCCCATACTAATCTGAGATCGCATCTGACAGAAGAAGATGCAAACACAAAGTTTTAAATGTAATATCCAGGTCACATCTCTGATGGGGGCGAATTGTTCTGAGTATAAATACTCGATTTTGATATTTTGTTGTCATCAACTGGTTGAGCAGAGCTCCCTATTTTGTAATGTTTTGATGCCAGAACTGTTCTCTGGTTATGTATAAGATTTGAGACTTTCAGAATAATAGAAGTCAACCTCTTTTCATCTCTTTGTAAAAATTGTGCTAAAACACTCGGGCATGGAGGATCCAATAGAGGGTTGTTATGCTATTGTAATGTAGGTTTGGTTGCAGCGGTATCGTGACCAATTTTAGTCATCTTCCTTGTGATCTTTTTCCCTCTTACACTGAATGGATCTGGCATGGAGGATCCAGTCGAGTTCCTGTAGCTGCATGGTGATGTAGGTTTGATCATTGTGTTGTTGTGTCTGTGTTGTTTGGACATATTTCAGTGTCTGAAACTTGAGCTTAAGAGTGATCTTGATTCTGAGTTTTTCTTCTCCAAGCTTCTTGAAGGCCTGATGCCCATAGCAGTCTTGTCCACCTTTCTCACTAAGTCTTCCCTCTGCTCACACTTAAACTCAATTCACTGACTGAAGTTAGTTGTGGCCCTCACTTCCCTGTACATTTCTTGTCCAATTTTGTGTTGAACATCATTCATATATTGAGTTTTGTCCATTGACCTCCATTCATATAAACCAAACATCCACCAAAAAACTCTGATGGGTACTGGGCTTATCCTCCCGCAATCTGAGGGTGACTCTCAGTGCTAACACTAGCCATAACTGTTGAAACTTAGTATGTTTTCCTTTGGTTTCATTGGATTTTTCCCACTTGAGAACTAAGTCTACAACAAAAACTTCTTACTGATGATAGAGATTTTATCAATTCAATGTTTTACCGACTCTTGGTGTTGGTCTAACTTTATTTTGTCCTTTTACCTTTCTTCTTCCAATTTGAGAAGGGTGTTTAATCTATGTTGCAGAATTGGACAATATTCCTCCTGGGAATGTTAGACTGTGAGTCCCTAGATAATCAAAAAGTGTGAGACTACATTGATATGATTGGTATCACTGATGAGTTGTTAGTTAAATATAAATGCATATCTGATCCTATCCAAGTACTTTAAATTCTCTTCATGAGATCAATGCAATGTGAATCATAATGGCTTAAGGCCTCTCGTATTGCTTGAGCCCAATTCTTAACATGGTAACCAAGCTCTTATGGTCTTAAGGGTCTGGTAATTCCATGATAGTTTTTTCATGGAAATTTTGATTTAATAGCTCCATAGTTTGATGGGTCTCCATTTGATGTTCATGAAGTTAAGCAGTCTACATAGTTGATGGAGATGCATATTTAACGAGGAAAAATAGCTAGATGGTATATGTTGCATATATACATTCATTTGAAGGTGAAATGGATAAAATCAAGTTTTCATGTTTGGTATTGCTTTCATTTATGAGCAATCTTGATTTATGGTAAATTTTGTCCTTGATATGGGTTTTGTTTCGTGGGAATTGATCAATTGTATAGAGAGAATGGAATTATTAGATGAGATCTAAGTGATGAAATTAGATTTGGTTTATATTTGTGTCTCTCTCCTACATATATGTTTATATATGGTTTAGAGTTTAGGTGAGCATGTAGAAAAATAATATCCAAGCAACGAGGAGCATCCAGACAAGGAAAACAATTTCAAGTATTTTAGATTTGCAATTATCGTACAAGGCCGAGACGAATCCCAAACCCCCCCCAACCATCGCACCAATAAAACCCTCAAATATTTTAGCACACGACCTCTTACAACAAACATATCTTTGTTCGTTAAAGTATTTCCACAAGGGAAGTTGGAAACATCGTTGCTACCATCCTTAGGGTGCTTGGTGCATGAAATCTCCTCTTAGCTGATCCAAATATAAATATTTTGTTACGCATACCCTTTCTTCTTCACAAATATTCCCTATCACTCCTATCATATATTTCCTACACATATCACTCCTTCAATGTGGACATGACCCTAGAAACCTGATCCGATATCATTTGAGTTACTTCTCTTCACCAATTTCTTCCAGAAGTACTTTGAATACAGGAAGGAAATCATGGAGGTCTTTTCCATACCATACTAAGCTTGTGAAATGACATCTATGCCATTTAAATCAGATGTTGCATGTTAGAGTCTCTGTGGCATGAAAAACATGTTCCCATTACGAAGATATGAGTTGTATTCATTACGAGACCACAAAGGGAAAACCAATGATTACTCACTGAATAATTCACTTGGATGTAAGGAACTGGTTTTGTGTTATGAGAATTATGCATACCATAGCTTAATCCTTGATCTGCAATAGATATGCACAAGACTAAGACACTATGCATGTAGTTATTGTGAAGCGAGGAAAACTACCACTAAAGGTCAAGAACCAAGTTTGTTGTAACAAGCCTGTGTTTATTGGAAGAGTGCCAATGTAAAGGAGGATAGTTCCAATTTTCTCACATAAGTTACAATGGGAAAATATGTAGGAGCATAGGCACACATTAATCACATGCTAGTTGGATCATAGTATCACCATGAAGGATGGTTTGAAAGATATAACCACTATTACATGCATTGATGAGAAATTCATATGTCGTTTCAAATAAAAGGGAGGTAACCCATTTTAAATGCAAGAATTGATATGTAACATCTAGTTCCACTAATCACATTTGTATACTAACTTATTCTTTGAGGACACTTACGAGCAAGTGATCCGGTTAAAACATGGTACATTATGATTATGCTTGGTTTATGAGTTATGTTGTGTTGAGTATTGAGATTCATATGTTATTTATTTGATGTATAGTATTGCCAAATATTATGATGAGGTTTCCTAAGTATGCAAGAAATGTGACATGATGAGGATGTCGATGGAATTGACAAAATTCCTTGGACTCCAGATTGAGCCAGGGAGTGGAATTTTATTTTGGTTTGAGTCCTTGATTTATACACATATATAGTTGATGATGTTTTAGTATGGATTTCATGTAAATAGGATTATTGCCATTATCTTTGTCGGTGGATGTAGGCATGGTAACACTTGCTAATCCAAATCACATATGGAGTAAAAGGGTCATACACGAAAACCAGACGAATGAGGGAGAGGTGTGGCAGCGTCCCCATTACATCCTACTAGCACTCCCACCATGACCTGAACTGAAGGTTAACGATTACCTTGTTCCGAGAGGTCCACGATTCCATGAGGGCATACTGAGACAATCGCTCATGAGGAATTCTAAGGGGCGTGCAATAAGGTAGAATCCTTATTCCTTAGAAAATCCCTTTGTCTCACACAAGGTCGACCAATAGAGTGTTGACTCCAAGCTCTTGACAAACTTCCAAACTAGTCAATGGTGAGTAGCACCCTTGGATCACATAGGTGTATCTTGAAGGGCACGCCACACAAACAAAACATGAGTCAATACAAATTCTAAAAGGCCTGGAAAATAAAATGAATTCTTGGACTTTGTTAAAAAAAACATACGATTTAATATTAAATTATAAACTAGAAAACCTAATAAAGAATCTAAGTCTAGATGTTTTGATTAAATAAAACTTATAAATTGGGTTAAGGGAAGTTAGACTTAATAAGCTCTAGTAAAGAAAGAATAAGAATCAAAATTGGGCATGTGCACAATGTGTGGAAGAAAATAATAAAAATAAATTTTAAATTAAAAGAAAATAAATTCATGAGAGAATAGGTGGTCAACCTTGACTTAGTATCCTAAGTCAATCAACCTCTAAATCCTAACTAAGAGAAGAGTCCTTATTAAAATCAAACTGAAATTTAGTTAGGGGACACAATAAAAGAGGGATTGGGGAACTAAGAGACAACTAAGAGGAAAAATAGGAACTAATTGTGGATGTGAGGGAAAATGATTAATTAATTAAAAATAAAAGGGGATTTAACATGTGCAACTTGGGGAGAGTGTGACATGTGTTGTGGGTGAATAATCCTTAATTTCATTATTTAAAATTGTTTAATTGTGCATGAGAGGACATGTGTCAATGCAATTTTTCCTATAAAAGAAATGGCGAGGAAGGGAGAGTTGGGCTGCAAGATTGTGCAAGAGGTGGAAGCCTCTCCTTGTGAGGGAAATCTTGTGCTATTGAGATTTGATTTTTCTGTGTGTGTAATTCAATTAAATATTGTTCGAGTAGATTTTGTTGTCAATTAAAAAAAGTTTGTCCTGCTTGATGGACTTATGTAAAACTATTGTTGCACATTAAAATAGACATTGTTACTCATAAATCACAGTGATCTTATAAATTTTTTATTAACTCTATGTTTGTTTATGTATATATACGAATCCTGGATATGTCTGTATTTTTTCATGCGATCACCGTTATGAAATTTTAGGAATTGTACAATAACTCTTATTGGGTATGATTTATATTCACTTATAGCGACTTACCCATTGAATGACAATCTAGCACTATAACCAGTAAATCTAAAGTAGTTAGGTTGTAGCCTGAATTTGGTTATGATAATATTGATGGATCCATAACCATCGCTCCAGTTGTATACTGTAAAAACACAATCATTATTTCAGGCCTGTGAATTTAAATTTTGAATATAGTATATATTTTAAGAAATTGAACTACACAAAAAAGACGAAGAAGAAAACAAAACAAACTAATATTCATCTTCATGCTCAATGCATTTGCAAGGTTGCGAGGATATACTTTTTTTTAAAGAAAGAATCAAATCCGAGCGACAAAAATATTAGAAATTTGGGATGGCAACTGATATTCATCTCCTTATTGAATGCGAGACCCAAAATATTTTAACTACAAATTGAGATAATTATTTTTAAATTAACATAGTAAAACTTTATATATATATATAAAATAAAATAAAATAAAATAAAAGTATAAATTATAAGAAACAGTTTTAAAAATTATATTAAATTAAATTAATTTAATTGTTTATAATGATTCTCTTTATTATAGTATTTTTAATAAATTTAACTGTTTGTAATGATTCTGTTTGTGATTATTATTAAAAACTAAGTTATAATATTTATTATTAATATTAAAAACTAAATTTTGTTGTGAATTCAATTTTTAAAAGTAAAAATTATAAGAAATTTAGTTTTAAAAATTATATTAAATTAAACTAAATTTAATTAATTTAATTGTTTGTAATGATTCTCTTTATTATTATTTATGATTATTAAAAACTAAGTTATAATATGTTTTAGTATGTTTAATAAATTTATTTGTTTGTAATGATTCTGTTTGTTATTATTATTAAAAACTAAGTTATAATATTTATTATTATTATTAAAAACTAAGTTATAATATGTTTTAGTATTTTTAAAAAATCAATCTAAATTTATTTTTATTTTGGAATTATTAATTATTAATAATAAAAAATAATAATGAATTTTTTTAATTATGATAATTAATTTTATTATTATTTTAAAAATTAATTTATGTCTATTTTGATTTAATATTAGTATTTTATTTTAATGTATTCTATCAGATTACATTTAAAATATATTTAATTAATATTGTGTTTATAAAATATATTTAATTAGTAGAGAATGTATCATTATTTGAAAAGATAATATATATATTTTTTTAAGAAGAAGAGGGAAGAAAAATATCAGTTTGGGACATGGTTAAATTCTGTAATTAAAACAAGTTGTTGACGCTACTCCATTGGAATTGAATTCGAATTCAGGCCAGGCATATAACCCAAAGCAAAATCCTAACCCTTGTCGACTGAATTTAATAATCTCGTCGTTCTTCTCATTTTCTCTCAACTAAATTTTAATTTTACCGAATTATATGCGAGGAAATCAATAATTTTGCCAAATAGATGAATTAATTAATCATAGCCCTGAGAGCCGAGAATGAACCTAATATTTGAAACCCTTTAATTCCACCGAACCGATTAAACAAAATTAAAGTGAATCCAAGATTTGAAACCCTTAAATTCCACCTAACCGATTAAACAAAATTAAAGTCTCCAAATAGCTAAGAATTCACAGAAGTTGATCTTGACCTTAATGAAAAAAATGGACTGATCTTGGATAATTATGAAGAATCAATAACAATGGATAACAAAATTAAGGATTCGATAATTATTTAACATGGCAGGGATTAGCTGCTTTGCAACTATCTTCCTTGTTTAAATATCTATGCTTAGCGTAGGTATTTAGACAAATCATTTCTTTAATGAATCACCTATGAATATTGATATAAAGTTTATTCACACTCTATTTTAATAAATATATGTAGTTCTTCCTTTTGAAAATGGATTAAATTTATGACCTAAAAGTCATCGTATCCTTGATAATTTATCTTATAAATATTCTACTCATTAACTAATAGTACTAAGGATTTAAATCGAATCTCAAGCATTGTTGGATTAGGTTAAAATTTATATTATTCTTTTGCAAGAACTAGACCATGTCATAAGATTGTTAATAACAAAGCAACATGGAAAAAAATAAGATTGTTAATAATACATACGCGGGTTTTACTGTTGAATTTTGCTATCTTTGGATGTATGATGTTATTGCATTTTCATGAGTTAGGCCAATTAAATTGTTATATGTTATTTGCATAATTGAAATTTGTTTTTATGTTGCATAGGTGGTGTATTATGGTTCATTGGAAATCATAGCAATGTTGAATATGATTAGATCGAATATCTATATTGTTGTCATTGTAATTTTTGTTTTTATTTACATAAATGTTGTAATGAATATTTTCATAGCCTTTCTTATATAATTTTCTTTTTATGCTACTTCATTGTATTTGCTTACCTTTGTGTTGTGTAAATAGGGATGTTACATGATTCTTTGGCATATTTTTTTCTCTTCTATGTTCATAGCAGCTGGTCTAGTGGATATCCTTCCAAGCCATATCAGTCCAATGTGGAGAAATAGACGTTCTAGTTCTAATGGTATCTCTAATAGATTACACAGGTTCCTTATGAGTGAAGATTTGTTGGAGAGTATGGGTAGATGCAGATCTTGGGTTATTAAATCCTTTTTAACATACCACGATCCATTTTGCTTGCAATTTAATGAAACCAGGGAAAGGAATTATTCTCCTTTTAAGTTTAATCATGCGTGGCTGTTGGAACCTGATTTTAATTTGTTGGTGTGGACAACATGGAAGTCTATGGATGGTAGGACTCTTCAGATATTAATTTACTTGTGTTTAAGCTCAAGAAGTTGAAAGAAGAAGTGGTTAATTGGCAGAAAGAAAAAATAAAGAAGCTTCAGACATAATTATGGGATCTTGAACATAAATTGGATGAGGTCTTCCTTAGGTGTATGCCACAAATGTTTTCTCCAGAAGACAAGGAATTACTTTTATCTTATGAGAAGAGGAAGCTTGAGATTTTAAATCTTGACAAAGAATCCCGACGCCTTAAGAGTATGGCTACCTGGTTAGAGAGTGGTGATAAATCATAAGAGCACTAATTTTTTTCACAAATATACCGAGCACTGTAGGGTAATCAACACTATGGGAAATTTAGGATTTGGAGGGTAACAAACAATCTTCTCAGGAAGATATAGCGACAACATCTTTGATTTTTTTTTAAGTCTCTTTATAAAGAAAAAGAGAAGGAAGACACTCTAGCACAACTTCATGTGATAAAAGAAGTACCCCGTTTCTTTTCGGATGAAGAGAGCAATGTCTTAGGAAGGCAGATTACCCTATAGGAGGTTGAAAAAATTGTGGAACTAATTCTAAAGGACAAAAGTTATGGCCCTGATGGATGGACTCAGGAAATATTCCATCACTTTTTGATATATTGAGTAGTGTCCTGCTAGTTGTGGTTGAGGAGTCAAGGTTAACTGGAAGGGTAAGTGGTTCTTTGAACACTACTTTTGTGGATCTTGTCCCGAAAGAATTCAAACCTGTATCCTTCACTGATTTTAAACCTATTGCATTATGCAATTTTGTTTATAAAGTTATTTCAAAGATCATTGCCTCCAGGTTGAAAGATAAATTGTCCTCCTGCATCTCATAGGAGCAATTTGGATTCTTGAGAGATAGGTTAATTTTTGATGATGTAGGTCTTGGTCAGGAATGTATGCACTCTCCAAAAATTAAAAAGTTGAAATCTCTGATCTTGAAGTTGGATTTAAGGAAAGCCTGTGATGGAGACAGTTGGAACTTCCTAAGATTGATGTTGATTCAAATTGGTCTAAAGTGGGAGGTGGCTTAGTGGATCATGGGGTGTGTTACTAGCGCAAATTTTGATGTCTTGGTGAATGGATCTCCAACCGAATTTTTTAAAAGCTACAGAGGCTTAATGAAACGTTGTCCACTTTCTCCATTGTTGTTTCTTTTGGTAGTGGAAGGATTTAGTAGGATGATGAAGAAGGAAAGTTCAAAGGGAAAGTTTTCTGGGATTAAGGTTGTAAAGGGGGTAGTCATAACAGACTTTCTTTTTGTTGACGATGTGGTGATTTTAGGAGTTGGCTCTATAGAGGAGTGAAATTTTCTCAAGCAACTATTATCTGTGTTTTGTCAGGCCTTGGGCATGGAGATTAATTTCCATAAATCCTATTTTCTTTATAATAATATTGAGGAGGATTTGTTGGTAAGGCTTGATGAGATTTTTGGAATACCTATAGAAACCCTGGATCATGGAATGAAATATTTAGGGTTTCTATTTAAACCAAATGACTATAGGGTTTTTGTTTGGACTTGGCTTCTTTAGAATATTGAAAAGAGAATTGGACATTGGACATTCTAGTGGATTTCTTTGGGTGGTAGAATGGTTATAATTAAATCAATACTTCAAAACTTGCCGATTTTTTTGGCTCATCTTAGAAAAGGTTCCAGTTGAAATATTGTCCTACTATAGTTCCTTTTGTAATGAGACTGATTTTGATGTTTTGAAATAACATAATTTAGTCTATGTAATAGTGGTATGGTCATATTATGTCAACTTATGTAAAATCTCATGTTTTTCGAGCTTAGGCAATTTAGATGATAGAAACGTTTTTGTTTTTATTGGGATGATGTATGGTTGAAAGTTGTAGTCATGTATTATGACTCCTTATGTACTATAAATTTTCTTTTGATTCAATATGAATAATTTTGATTCAATATGAATAACATTGAAATAATTTTTTTCTTAAAAAAGAAAAGAAAAAAAGGTAACCCATTTTAAATGATGTGATTTTTTTCATTCTTTAAGTAAAAATATAAAGTGAAAATTTGTCTTAGTGGATTGTCACACTTGTCACCCACCATAGCATATGAGAATTATTCAATTCTAAAGGTTTATGGGATGTTGGATATAACTCTTTAAAAAAGAAGAGAAAAACATTTTTCTTTTTAATTTGTTTTTTGAGATTGTTTTAAAAAAACAAAAACAATAGAAAGAGTGATATTTTAAAAGGGGATTTTATGAGAATGGAGTTATGGGATTGTTTTTTTCTTTAAGAAGGGGAAACATGAGACTGCTTGATGAAATGTCAACTTCATAAAATAAATTCTCTTAGGTGTAAGAGATTGTTGTATCAATAATAATGAAAATTATATTTTAGATGTTGGATATGCTCCTAGACCTATCCCAAAATTTGAAAAAGGGGGTCTAAGGAACACAATGTGCTTGTGTGTGATTATTCTCATGGATGGTGGCTATTTCATTTGATGTTTATGTGGTCTAGTGTGACACATATTTAATTAAGCATGCAATTCAAGCACATAATTCTCATGCACTCATGAAGTTCGATGGTGATTGTCAAAATTAAATGTATTGAAGTCTTCTCAAACTTAGCATCTCTATAAATTGGTAAAAGGTTATGTGTCATTTCAAATATTTGACACTAAGTAGCAAATTATAAATTCATCAAGCATAAAATTTCTTTGATTTGTGACTTGAATTGTCAACATTAAAGGATTGAATGTGAGCAGTGAATTGTAAAAAGGGAAAAGTTGGAAAGTTGCAAAGCCCTTTCAAGTCAAAGTAAATTATGAATTTCATCATTAAGACCTACTTGAAATTTGAATAAGGAGGTCAAGTGAATATTCAAAGTTAAGACTTTGTAATCACACTTTAGAGTGCATGATCGATAATACCTGACACCCTTAGTCACATCAAATCAAGCGAGCGAGTACAAACAAGCATGACAAGTGAGCGACATAATAGTAAGAAATGGGTAAAGGAGGAAAGCGTTTACAAACATCTCTCAATAAATCAAGGAATTGCAAGAGGACAACCATGAATTCAAAAATTGATTTAAAAATCTTGAGTGGACATTAATTCAAAAGAAAAAAACTAATTGATCACATGGTTGGTACAATACAATCAACAAATGATATTCAAAATGAAAGATAAATGAAGGATCAATTGATTGATGCACTTCAGACAAAACTAAGAGAAATGCATAATCAAATTGATGAAATTGTTGGCATGCAATTGTAAGACCTTAGGTTAAAGTTATATAACCAACAAAACCCTTCAGATACTAGACCTTTCGGCATCACCTGCATGCAGGGGAGCTCTCACTCGAGGTATCTATTGGGACTGCAGGAACCAAGTTTCTGCAGGTTTAAGGGGATATGAGGCCATTGACATATTCCTTATTACTTATTTAATCCGTAAGCATTATTTCGTGTCTGTTACTCTTTGATTAATTCATACATTCACTTATGAAACACTACTATAATCTAGGTTTCCACTTAAATAAGTTACTATTCTACTCATGGTTACCGCGCATTAAGCATATAACAAGTAAATCTACCTTATCATGTATAACAAATTATTCATAAGCAGACACAACACATAGGGACACAAAATTAATGTGGTTCACCCAATCCTTGGGCAACGTCCACAAGAACTAGCTTCTTTATTATGCTTTCTGCAATTATCGTAGGCTTGTGCACGGTGCTACAATAGATACATTGTAATATCAATCCCCATCCCACCTAGTTGTTTTGTAGTGAAAGCCTCTCTCTAAAACCTCTCCCTAACATCCAAACTTAGATTCTTTCTGTTTCTCATCCTATTCCCCCATTGACGATGATAAACAACTCCATTCTTCCCGACCCATTACATATTTATACATGGAATTTAGGGCTCAAAATCCTACTTGTTTATCCTTAAATCCTATGAAAACTCACTATGACTCATTACAACTCATATTGACTCATTGTTCGGGTTTTATTTTCCTTCTTTTATGCCTTCATGATGCTTTTTCATGTCGAACTATTGTCCTTCCTTTTCATCGTTCTATCTCTTAGATTTATTCTCTTCTTCTATATTCTTGTTCTCTACTAAGTATTCTTTTATTGTACACTTTGATCCTGCATGCAACTTAACCGCACACTCCACTTCTGTCTTCTCTTCTTTCTTATGTTGTTGCACATATCTTCCATACTTAGGATTTTCCACAAAACCGTATCCAAATTGCCTGTCCAACAACCCCCCAACAGTCACTCGTGGCTCTTACAGATCCACTCATTCCTATTGCATCATGCTCCTTCATGCCTCCATGAAATTTTGGAGGGTTTCCCTCGCTGTCGAGACTTCTTTTGTTATTTCTTCTTCTTTTCCCAAAACTTCCCCTACAACTTCCGTAGTCATGGTTGTGAGTTTCTCCTCAGTTTCGTGTGTTTTCTGCTTTGTCGTTCCCTGCGTAGTGGCCAAATACCCGATTACCCTAAGTGCTTCATCTTGTAGGGGTTATAGTATTTGTGCAATAGTTTTCTGCTCAGTCTTCATATGTTCTATTTCATTGTACAATTGTCGATTTGCCATAATTTTCATCATACGTTCAGCTGGTGGTAGAGTATTTATGCTCTCATTAGTTTTATGGGCCTTCTCCTACGTGCTTCGTATTTTTTCCTCTATCACCTTCAACTCTAGATTCATTTTGAGTTGTGTCCAAATATGCATGCTATCTTCACACATCCTTGCACACTCCTGGTATAGACTCTTAATTTTTGCGAATGAGGTTGTCTTTATCCTTTCCCTTTGCTCCTTTTCCCACGGTGGTATCCTTGGTAATGTGCACAATTCCAAGTCCTTGATCCTAGTGCAAAATCCATTAATAAATTCTTTGATTCTTGAAACCTATTCTTCCATTGTAAACTTTACTACCAGTGACACTTATGGGATCTCCTTGTAAATTTTTTGGAGACCGTTTTTATCCGTTGTGCCATTTTCTCAACCTTGTCCGTCTCTTTTAGTTCTCTCTCAACCTTTTCCTTGGCCTCACTCTTCTCCTTCACTTGTAGAGAAGTTGTATACTTTTGCTGCATTTATGCCTTCTCGTCCGTCACCTTGGTCAGCTCACTGCAAACTACCTCTACATGGAACCTTATCTCCTGCATAATACCAACCTGCAAGATTTGTAGTACTATTGTGGGCATCTATGAAATGGTTAAGGCCAGATGACTTAGTTCTCTCATCTCTTCTTGCAGTTCTTAAGTCGGGAAATCAACTGCATATGGCACGATTTTCAACACTTTGTGCTCAACTGCTAACTCTGACAGAAGTGAAGTGGTATCCCCTACTTACTCAATTGGGCTCGTTGACGATCCCTCACCTGGGCCTCTCTCTAGTTCTATCCTCACTGTCTCCAATAGTTGTTGTATCGTTATCAACTAGTCTTACACCTTTTGGTGTAGTTCTTCTTGTTTTCGTGATGCTTCCTCAATTTCCTTCTATGGAGCATCCCTTAGTTGGTAGTAAATTCTATCCATGTCATCATTTTTCATAGTATAGATAGGAGGTACTCTATGGGATTTCATGTTTTTTCACGTAGTTACTGCAATTGGTCCCTTCCCCTTATATTTTTGTTTGTCCCCTGCCCTTGGGACTGTTTGCTACGTGTATTCTACTGATGGTCCTATCTTTGGCTCATTCCCTGCACTATTTCATTCCCCATTTCCTCATCCCTCATTTAGTTCTTCCTCTTCATTGACTTGTTCTTATTCTTTGTCAGGGTGCATAGTTTGTTCCCCTAGAACTTTCCATTCTTCCTCCTAGTCATTGGCAATGAGGCATACATCATCCGCTGCCAACTTGTATCTTGTTGGAAGCTATTGGCGTACATGGCATTTTTTGGCTTGGATACACATGTGATACATTCCTACCATAAAGCATGCAATATCATGGTAAGTCTCCATAGTATGGGAAATTATGCATGGTCTGTGCATTATGATATGTCTAATGTCTTCAAGATAGACATAGAATGTGACATTGTTATATAGTTGTCTCCTCCTGTTTGTTGTATGCCATAGGTTTGCATATTTCACAACTGCACTACCTCTGCATGATGTTTTCAAAAACTGGCAATCAATAGGCTCCTTTTAGCCAACTAGTGCGATCATGATGAGAATCCAAGCATAATGAAATTTCATGTCTTTATCTCGGGATTCTGTGCAATCTACCAAAATCTGATTTACCAAAAATGTGGCCCAATTCATTTGGACCATTTCTGTGCACTTCTCCATAGTTGTTATCACTGCGCTTGGCACCTCATCCTTGCGGCATGTCCTTAGTAGTTTTCATGCATCAACTTCATCATTTATGTTTGCGACCTCCAACCCTCACTTCCCTCTGAAGGTGTGGAAATTATCCTTCATAGTTTTCGATAGTTCTTTCTCCCTCAAATTATTGGTGAATAGTGTTGTCGTATCCTCCCTTGCTTTCGACAAGCCCGTTATTTGCACACTCAATTTTTTTTCGATTGATACTAGTGGATATAACCATATAGTCCCTACATGGATGAAAATCAATAACATTTTGACATAGGTGTTTATTTCTAAACTTTTGCCAAAGTGTGGGATTTTGTTGGCAGCCAATTCACATTTTTCCATTGACTTATAAGCTGCCTACACCAATGTTTTGCAAACATCAAATTTTCGTCGCAATTTTCAAATAAACGACGCTTTTATTTTTGTGACATTTGCACATTTGCCTTCGTTTTGTTTTCACGACTGTAAGCGTGAAAACTTAGTCTTTCGAAGTCGCATTGAAATCATTATTTGAAATGTCATGATCCTTCTTGTCAATATGCCTATTGCGCTTACTTTTCACTTATCGTTATGCAGCTGGCAAAACTTTCGAACTATACTCATTGGACATTCTTGTATTGATTGTGTGACTTGGTTTCATGGAGTTTGTAATGCATTGGCATTTGGATTTGCATTTTATTTGACCTACTTGACCAGTGGTTTCATGAAAATACATAGGGGTTATGATTAATGCCTTTGTATATATCTTTTAATATAATGCATATGTTCTTATTTTCATAACTATTGGCATGTTGATTATTTGAAGACCCATTGGCACATTGGTTAAACTATTGATATAAGCTGATACATTGGCGCATGGTTAAATATTTGGTATTGGTTTCAAATCGTATGTTGATGGTTTAAAACTATGGCACAACGTTGATTGCGCGCGTTGGTTTATACACTTACCATTGAATTCATTGGTCGCCCAAATGACTTGATTGTTGAACTATACAATAGTGGGTCGAACAACTATGTAAGCCGGCGGTTGTACTTTGGCAATAACTATTTTTCATGGCAGAGATAAACTCCACCACCTTCGCACGATGGCATTTATGCCTATCCCTTATCTTCATTTACCTCTGTTAGTTCAGGTAACCCTTCGTGCATTTTTCTCCTGTGTGTGCTATGACCCAAACCCTAGACTTACCGTGTGCTCAGCTCCATGGCACCAGTCGTGCAAATCGAGCCAAATGGTAGCCAAGCCTTGCTATTATTTGACAATGCCGGGAAGGACTTGGAGGATAATGGTTAGCTGACCTTCGTGCAAAGATTTGCGGGTTTCAACTTATTTGTGGCACAACATTTCTCCCTGACTTTTGATGGCTGTAGAGCCAAGGTGGGCGACATACAGTTGAAAATCAATGAGGAATTTATTAGTTCTTCTACAGGGTTACCTGCCACAGGCCAACATTGGTTCAATAATTCTAAGGTCGAGGAAGTGCCATGGCCGCTACTGTTTGTCTCCCGAAAGGTCACCTCTTGTGACAGAGGTATGCCCATATCCATGCTTAAACCACGATGGCATGACCTTTTCATAATATTCAAATAATTCGTGACCTGTGAAGGTTGATATGGACTCGTGTTTCTCTACCACCTGCGTTTGTTAATGAATTTTATGGGATACCCGTTGAATATGCCCTTTTACTTTCAACGTAGCCTATATAAAATGTCTAAAAGGTTTAAAAGGGAGAAGGCCGACAATATCCTGTTCCATCATGGACTTATTAAACTTGTCATTGTTTATCACTTGAGTTTACACGTTGATAGCTAGAGAGCTTTCATTGCTCGAAATGGTTTTGATGATACAGACCCTGTCTAGGTTGACAAGCCTATGGTGAATGAAACTAAGGTCGGGCCACCCGTTCCCTTCCATATCCTACTGCCCTCTCCTAAGCCTTCGGTCGACCCTGCTATTGACTTACCAGACGTTGGAACTGAGAAGGCCAAGGTTATAAAGAGACCTGTAAGCAAAAAGGCTAAGGCAAACCCTAGTGCTAATGCCAAAGGAAAAAGGAATGCCCGATTGATTTCGAGAATGGCTAGGACCAAACCTAAACCCTCGGTTGAGCAGAAGCCCATAATCCTTAGTGAGGATTCAGACTCTGACGTAGAACGTTTCCTAGCCAGTGAGTACCCTTACTCATAGGGTTGATGCCTCGAGCCACCTTATGATTTCATGACGAATCTTCCCCCTTGCCTAAGAAATAATCCCAGCTACCCTGGTATCAAATTGCCTAATGAAACCCTTGACAATATAATCGAACCCTCACCTGCACTTTCGAAGCCCACACAGTCACCCTGTGAACAATGTGATTTATGGTTGGAACGATACTACATCGACGTTCCCATACTCCAATCGAAAATTCAATCACTGGAAATTCAAGTTGCAGTATTGACTAGCCAAAGAGATAAACTCCAAGCAACTGATAAGAAGCAAAAGACAATTGGCTCCATCGTTTTCAAGAACATTGAATCAACCACGGCCGTTATCAACTACAAATTGTCGTGATTAAGCCATCTGCTCGCCATACAGGTATGGATTTTGATATCATTTTAGTTTTGAGAATGACCAGGATTAATATAGTGATTGGAATTTGGTCTTCGAATAGCTCTGTTTATATTTCGAAATGGCTCTGTCATAATGTGTTCATCCTGTATATTTTTCGCTTTGCTAAAAATAAATGGAATTTCGTTTTAGATACATCAGTTGATCATTCCCAGTTTAGCCATTGATAGATTTTTATTGGATTTAAATGATTTTCGTTTGGATTTGATTTGTTCGTTTGTCTGATTGAGTTAACGAAACTGATGGTTTGCTTTCAATTGAATTCGTTTTGTATCTACTCTGAACAAGAAGTTTTTCATGCTCAATTTAGAATACGATCATGTTTGGATTTGATGTCGTTATGGTTCATGTGATGTGATTGGCAAACGATTTCAATAAGTTAGGTTGTTACAAACTTGTAATATGCTGTGTCATGTAATCTTCTAAGAACAGGAATACAACTCTGTTCGGTTTCAATTTGGAAAGAACTACTCTGTTTCGTGTGAAAACAATGCTCTCTTTTAAGCCCGTGCAAATGCGCCCGAATCGTGGAATGGTTTTGATTCATAATAACTATGTTAAAACCTTAACTGTTCGATTCACTCTTATTTTGATTGGATTATCCCATATCTTGAGTTGGCAAGATTGTTTTATGAGTTGGATTCGGATTATAATTGTTGTTCTGTTTGATTTGTAAAACGAAATGGTCAACCTAGGTTATCTCTATCAAATCCGGTTATAATTCGTTTGAATGGAATGATTTTGATCAAAGTCAATCGATCTTGTTTCCCCAATTTGCAATAACAAGTGATCAGATTGTTCTTACGAGTTCTGTTACTAATTAATTGATCATGTTATGATTTCATTTGAATTGATTTTCACGCCATCTTGAGTCGATCCACTCGTGGCATGAATCGTTTGCTATGTCATTACAGTTATAATGATTTGAAAATGATCTTGTTGGATTCAATCGTATCTCCTCTTGATAAGGCAGCATAACAATTGCCTACGATTTGTTTTGATTATATCAGTTTCAAATTGATATCAAACGATTTCACAACTGTTGATTATGATTCTGTTCGTTCGATTTTGTGGTAACAAAAGAAATAGAGTACGCGTATCTCTATGATCATTTGTTGATTGGTTTTGATCCTGTTTGATTTTGAATAGTATAACCATTTTCAATTTCAATGATTCATTTTCAAATGGCTATTGGATGTTAATTGAATTTAATTCTTTAAAAAGATTTTAAATGGAATTTTTAATGTTGATTCCATGTCTTATTTAGACCCATTCTGAGAATCACAAGATACGTAGCTGATCTATAAATTATTTTATTATTTTATTAATAAAGGATCCTTCTAACTTGTCCATTTTTACCCACCCTTTTCGGGTGAATTCAAATTGCATGGGACATGCTGGAGCTAGGGGAATGTTATTATTTTAGTTTTATTGTAGGTTCCCTAGTTTAGTTAAACTTGGGATATCTTCCCTAGATTTATGTGCTTGAGTTTTGATAACTTCCACGGGGATGTTTTACCTTGTGGAAAACCTATAAATACTTGTTTGTAATAAGGATCATACTCAGTTGTGGGAGAACTTCAGGCTATGGATTCCCTAATGGCTGAGACAGAATTTGATGTTCTCCTATAGCTTTAACTTTCATAATATCAATCTTTTGTTTTAGTAATAATAACTTATCAATTTGCATTTGATTAGTGACTACTTTAGCTATCATGTGTCTTTTTTGAGAATGATGTGATTTAATTAATGTGATCCATGCGATTTCTTTCAATAGTTAAAAATACAACAATTACTTTGCTCGGTTAATGAATGACTGATTTCTCTTCTTCATCAATTGAACTATTATGTATCAATCTTTGCATACAGGTTTATCTAGCGTGGGTTATAAATCATATGATTGTTGTGATTTTATCTTGTTTGAAATCGTAATCATGCTTGAAACCTTTTGCGGCTATCATTTACAAGAAGCTCTGGATAATTAGGATGCGGGTTTCCTCCCTCAGGATCGACTAAGACAATCATCATACAGGGCAGAGCACGGGCATTTCTCCAATTAAAGTTTGTGATTTATTTTAGTTAATTTCTTTAGTATACTATTAGTATTCTAGTTAGATATATTTGTAGTTTAGATTAGTGATTTAGTTTAGTTAGTTTTTCATTTATTTTCTCATAAAATTATAAAATCCAAAAAATATCTCTTTACACGTCTTAGGGAAGAATATATAAGTGATTTTTCGGTTTTATCTAAATCGTAAATTGTAGATATTGTACATTTGTGAATAAGATTTATTTATGTTAGTAGTTAGATGGTTAATTAGTTAGAATTAGTATATGGTAGTAGTTGGTATATATAGAATGGATTAATTTTGTTTTTGGTTTGTTATTTTTTGGAATTATTTTGGTGCTTAGGGAAGAATATAAGTGATTTTTTCAGGTTTTATCTAAATCTGTAAATTGTAGATATTGTACATTTTGTGAATAAGATTTATTTATGTTAGTAGTTAGATAGTTAATTAGTTAGAATTAGTATAGTAGTAGTTAGTATATATAGAATAGTTAATTTTGTTTTAGTTTGTTATTTTGTTAGATTATTTTAGTAGTTTGTTTTATTTGTTAGTTTTAGTTAGATTAGTTTATTAGTTAGTTTTTAGTTAGATTAGTTAGTTTAGATTAGTTTTTCTTTTTTGTTTTCTTAGGACCTTAGATCGGCTAACCGAGACGCTAAACCCATCAGGGTGGTTCATTCCAAATGGCTTGGGTTATTAGACAACCCCGGACCGGTTCCACTCTTCCAGTTGACGGACGGTCGATTTCGCCCATCAACAGATTTCTAATAGATTTAATATTCCATATTTTTGTAGTCCTATCGCCCATTCTTGTGGCTCGAGCAAGATTGGACCTATCCCTGGTACTCTTTTGGTGCATAAATATTTATCCCGTTCCATATCAGGAAAATTCTGTACATATATTATGTCGTGGTCCAAAAACTTCAAAGAATCGACCTTTCCTAGCATGTCCCCTTCGATAATGACACAAAGTGGTATTTCTGGCATGACCAATGGGTACTTTCCATCTCTGGGTACTTTAACTTGTGGAGTGGTGTCCTTTCTTGGTGGTATGTAGTCCCCATGAAAGCTCAGCTACGAAGCCAAAGCTTCGGGTGTTTCCACGAACTCTGGTGCGGCCAATGGTCATTTTGTTTTCTTGCGTGTTGTGGCTACTGGTGCCATTTTCCTCTATGGTTGATTTATTCAATTGGTCTATGCCAGCTCTGGTTTGACTCTATATTCTCACAACTCTTATCAAATGAAAATAACCTTTCTGTCGACCCTTTTTGTGGTTTTTATGATCCTTCGACAATTGTGTAATTTCCTTCGCACCCAAAGTAAATGTCGAATCTGGTCAGAGTCTACAATCAATACTTTCCTTTGATATTCCAGTCTATCACGATCCTCAGCGACACCTTCCATTTATGACTACATGTCTCTAGAAATTTTTGTCATTACTACTTTTTAACTGTCATTTTTGTTCTTTAATTCCCTTAATGATCTGAACAATCCTGTTCAATGATTGAATTTTTTGTGCACTTAACTACCTCTGCATTGTTTATGTTATTTGTGTGATAATCTCTTTTTCTACACGGGTCTTGTTTTATTTCCCATTCTTCTTGTTGTCTACCTTTGTTTTTCTTCTGGTTTTTCGACTTTTTATTTGTTTTCTTGTTTTTCTACTTTTGTTTTTTTGTTTTTCTGTATTTTACCTTCCTACTATAATACAACTACTATAATACATGTGTTCTTGTGTAGTGAATATTAAAGCATAGATGGTCAACCATCTCTATATATTTTAAGTTGATTTCCATTCACGAATCCTCCAAGTACTTCTCCATTCAATGTTTCCAACTACACAACACCTGTCTCTGTCATAAACTTAATCACATGTGGACCTAACCAATGCATTTAGAACTTTCCTGGATGCTTCATAAATTTGTTGTCATATAATAATACTAGATCTCCTACTTCAAATATTTTCTTCTTGATATGTAGATCATGGCATGCTTTCTCTCATGCCTTCTGAACTTGTTGATGGAATCCTATAAGAAATAGGTCTTCTTCAAGCTGTAACAATTGTGTGAATATTTCCTCTACTGCACTAGAGTTTGAAAGATCAATGATCGCTACAACGCACATGCTAGATACAATAAAATCCATTGGAATGATTATTTATTGTCCATATACCAATCTTAAAGGTGTATGTCCTGTCAACTTTTTTCTTGTATTCCTATATGCACATAAGACTGCGAGAACTATTAAGTCCCAATCATCTCTCCCTACATTGCATATCTTTGTCATCACATTCTCCATAATTTTATTAAAGGATTATACTATGCCATTATCTTGAGGGTGATATGGCATGCTTCCTTGATGATGAATTTTAAACTCCTCCGTTACTATTGCAATGGTGTTATTCAAGAAGTGTGTCCCTTGATCACTCAACAAGATGCACGAACATACAAATATTTTCACTACATTCTCGAACATAAAGAACACAACAGTCTCTACATTGTAATCTTTAACTGGTGTTTCTTCGGCCCATCTAGTCAAGTACTATGTTGTAGTGATTATATACCTAGCTCTCGATATTATCGCGGGTGGATTGATTGGTACAACAAAGTCTATTTCCCATTTATCAAAATCTTGTAGTGTAACTTGTGGGTTCAACGACATCTCATCCCTTCTGTATGGATTTCCCAGACTTTGACAAATATCACATTGTTACACATCAAAATTCCACACTTAAGTATCTAACCCTAAGTGTCGCAAATGTCATAAAAGTGTCGTATCCACCTTGGTAAGTGTCACAAGTGTCGTCAAGTGTCCTATGCACCTTACTAAGTGCACATGCACTTTTCTATGTTTTTATATGTATTTTAACCCCTTGAAACCATCAAAGAACATTTTCCATGATCCCTGAGTCATATTGGATGAAGAAACCCATCATTTCAAGGCCAGAAACACACTTTTTACTTGAAAAATTGACCATTTTTGGTGCATTTTTGAAAGGTAGCGCCCCCCTGGCCATGTTGGGGGAGTGCTACCCCATATATCAATTCCACATTTACCTTATTTATGGATCACTGATCTAGGATCAAATCTCTGTATCTAACTATATGGGAGCGTTGATTTTGGTTAGAGGAAAATTTGGAGAATCTCGCCTCTTTCTAAAGGACAACTCTTGGAGATGAGGTTGGTTTAGATAAAATGATATCCTATGGCACTATCCTAGGATAATATTCTAACCTAAAGGATTCATATCCTCAACTAATCCCCAAATCTACTCATGGTGGTTGAGCCTCCAAGCCTATAAAAGGAAGCCATTCCAAGGTGGGGGAAGGAGACGGACATAGATATCAAACATATGATATTGGGATTCATGCAAGGGTCAGATATTGGAGGAGTGTTGCATCATCATCCATGTTTGTAAGTATTCTCTTTGGGTTCTCATTTTAATATACTTGGCATATTTCCTTCAAGCTTGTGTATTCTTGCATGTGCTCGTCTATTGTTCCTTCAATATTTGTAGATGAATTTGTTTGATCTAATATTGTAGAGTAGGAGTTCTTTATTTTCTATTTCATTTCAAGTATCAAGTTGTGCTAAGGAGTTTGGGGATCAAGTTTATATTGGAAGCAACGAGGAAAAACTTCGAAACTAGGTGCATCACACCTTTTCTCCCCCTCTCTCTTTCTGATTAGTTAAACTAAATTCAAAGGGATGTTAGTGTCCATTTGTGTTTTTCTGTCTTGGTTTAGGGGTCAATAATCCAAGGAAAATTTCACCTGTTCACAGGGGGATATTGATGTAGCACACATGCATCCCAATATTGTTTAGCATCCTTGTGAAGTGTGGGCCACCATAGCCCTACACACAAAATTTTCTACGCAATTTATTTACTTGCATAATGTCCTCTTGCAATCCCTTCGTGCACTTTTGTAAGTATCATAGGTCTTTCATGCTCTACCACACATCGTCTTAATTAATTACATCTACACCTAACTTGTATAAGCTTCTTGCAACTAGCTGATAGTATGCTACCTTCACTACTAGTTGCTTCTTCTGCATCGTTGTCATGTTATATGGAGCCATTCATGTACTTAGAAACTATACAATGTTTTCAAAGTAGTCATCTAATATTTTAACTACAAATAATTTTGCATCCGACAAACTATCATCTTGATTCCCTGCATCATCTCCTGATAGTATGTGCAATAAATGATCTGGTTCTGTATTCAACTTTCCTAGTTTCACAACAACCTCAAAGTCATATTCCTGGAACAACAAAAACCATATGCATATTCTTCCCCCCAACAATGTCTTGTTCACTAAGTATCTTAGTGCATAATGGTGTATATACATATTAAATTGAGACCCCAACAAGTAATGCATGGACTTCTGTAGCGCATATACCATAGCTATCCCTTCTCATTTTTTCGTAGTGTAATTCATTTATGTTGTTGAAAACTTCCTTCTTGCAAATGAAATTGGCTGTCTATGTCTCCTTCTTTTGGTTGAGATAAAACCGTGCCTAAATCTATGAACGACACATCCACATGGACATGAAATTCCTTCCCCTAGTATTGAAATACCAAAATTGGCTCGATTACTAATTTCTTCTTCATTGTATCCAAACCTTTCTGACATTCTTCATTCCACTAGAACTTCGCTTATTTTTTCAACAACTTCTCCATAGGTGTTGTAATCTATGCATACCCCTTAATGAACTTCTTGTAGTATCTTGTATGAACCAGAGTTTCTCTCAACTGGCTGACTGATGTGGGTGGTTGTAAGTCCAAAATTACTGCAATCTTGGCAGGATCTACTAATAAGACTTTATTACATACCACATGACCAATAAAATTCCAAAAGGTGCGCAGAAAATGGATTTCTTCAAATTCAGTGAAATATGACACTTTTTACACCTATCCAACATTATTATGAGTACTTCTATATGGTCCTTCAATAGAATAAACACAGTCCAATCATATAATTAAACTTCAAGGAACTTATGAATAAACTCCTTAAAGGCTCCAACAACTACTCTAGAAAAAAACTGCAGGTGCATTCTTCAACCCAAAAGGCATCATTGTATACTGATAACTTCCCCATTATGTAACAAAGGTAGTTTTATTCCTATATTCCTGCACAATTTTAATACTATGATAGCATGAGAAACCATCTGTGGAAGAATAGGCCTCCTTACCTCCTACATTTTTTGAAACTTCATTTGTAAACGACATCGAAAATGGGTCATGAAGACATGCATCGTTCAATTTCCTTAGGTTCACGTAGATCCTAATTCCTCCTATTTTCTTGTCACACACCACCATTGTACTTATCCATTATGATTACTTGACTGGTTCAATGATTCCTGCGTCTAGCATGCAATATATTTCTTCCTTTACCTTCTCTTTATATCTCAGATTCAACCTATAGGGTCATTTCCTTATTGGTTTAGCTCCTAGTTTCAATGGGGTCTTTATTTCTCCTAATTCACCAACCATCTCCTTCATCTTCGAGAATTTGGTTGGGAATAGATCCTGATACTTGCGAAGTAAATCTGTAATCTTCTCCATCATTTCATCATTCTAGTAATCACTTATCTACATAAACTTTTGGGTTATCTTTCGTCCCAATATTTACCTTTCATGTCTTTAATGGTTGCACATATGCAATAGATTCAAGTTATGGTCCTTCCAATGCGTGTTCCCCTTCTGTTTCAGGTACTTTTATATTCTTTGGATCATCCTCGTTTGGTTCTTCTTTAGCAATATTGTAACATTCCAGTAGCTCATGAACTGTCATCGAAGCTCTATGTGCATTACATATAGATACTACCTCCATCACCCCTTCTCCTAAAAATACATTGGTTCTAATGGACTACAAAGATGCATCAAGTAATGAAGATTCATTCTCAAAAGTAAATGTTATCTTGAACCTCTGAGTTAGCTCGTTCCAGTTCATTGTTTCTCTGCGCATTTCTAGCTCGAGGTACCAATTCTTAGGAATTGTATCTAGTGTATGTATGAACCTATGTGTCCATTCCTCCTTCAGTAGTAAACCCCATGTCTTTTGACACTGCTTAATGTGCTATGTTGGATCACCTTACCCTGTATACTTTTGCACAATATACTCTACCTCGGTATTGAATCTAATTTGCCTCAATCTTCTACATTGTTGCTAGTCATCGACTCCTTCCTTGTGTGTAGTCCACCATATGGATGGAGTGGATTCGAGACAACATCTAATGCCAACAATATATTTTTTTCAGGTATCTATAACTCAAAAATTTGTACAAAAATTTCTATATCAATCAACCCATTATACTGGCATGGGTCACATAACTCTCTTCCAATCTTGCGCAATGATCGAGTAATGTGGGCACACCGCCTCGTTGATACTCCATGCATCCTCTGCTTCCAATGTTCCAGACCTTCCTTTGAGTCCAATGCACATGAGATAATACTCCTCCAAATTAGCACACCATCTACGGTGGGGTTAAAATAGTCATCCATTCGTGTTATACAAGTTTTCAAATTCGTTCCATTTCGCCAGTTTTATATACCTTTTACCTTCGGTCGGATCCAATGGAACAATAACCTTCAAGTCTCATACCTCGAAGATTTCCCCTCTTCTTCAGATTAATGATCACCTGATTATAAAAGGCCCATTCTAACCCCATTAGTGTTGGATATGGCTTACTATCATCTACTATCTCAATGACTTCGAAATATACCATATTGCGCACCCCATCCATGCTCACAGGTATCCATGTCAATCGGCTAATTGGTACTATCTTGTGCTGGCTTTCTAGTCTCAACTGAACAAGAGACCAAACCAACTCTGAATTACCCATCCCTTTCCATGTCTTCTTTGGTAGGATGTTCACATCAGATCCGAAGCCTAAAATGACATTAACCACATCGTATTCTCCAATTTGCGCACTTAACTTGAACTCTCCATTAGTTATTTTTTGTGTAGTACATGATTCACTACCCTCTGTGTGGTAGGAAATTCCCTTTCTTGTGCGTAGTGATAAAAATTTTTGCATTATGTATCCAATGTATTTTCATCTTTCATTAATCCTAAACAACTTTTCAGTAATTGTCTTAAATTACTTTCCTTCTCAAATGGTGTATATTGGATAGTACGATCATAAAACGGGGGAATATCAACTAATGGAGGCACAGATGATGTTGATGCTACCCAATTCGGTCCTGATATCTCCTTTCTTACCTTCTTGTATGTCTCTTTTTCATTTTTTGGGTTAAACCTTGGTATAGGTCTTGCTAATTTATTTACCCATTGCTCAACCTCTCTTCCTCCATTAGTCGAGTCAATCTCGGTTCTAGCTCCCTCGCACGTGACAACTTCTATTTTAGGTCCTTCGTCCTGTATCGCTGCTGATATATTTTTGATGTTCTGATTTGGATTCCCTCTTTCTTGCCACTTCACAAGTAGTTGCAGACAATATTTTGTCGCATGCTCCAATGCTCTACAATATGTGCAGGTGGTACAAGGATTTGGGTAGTCATGAGATAAGTGTCCCTGTTGATTGCAATTGTAGCATATTATTGGTCCTCTACCTCCTTTTCCAAAATTTCCTCCACCTCGACCTCTACCAAATTCTCCTTGGTTTCCTGGATTAAAGCCTCTTTGATTGTTGTAGTGTGGGACTCCTCCTTCTGTCACATCATTCTCCTCCTAAATTCTATACATATATGAAGTGTTCTCTCTCATTAAGTCGAATGCGCGACATTACTTCTCTTCATGCCCTACTGATTTTCAAAATGTATAGAAAAAATTTCTTGGCGTACTATGATATTTCTCCAGAAATGGACAATCATGCAGATTATGTCCCCATTTCTTACATATTTCATAATACCCTCCTCCTGGTAATGGATTCGATGCTCCAATTTCTAGATACTGTGAAAACGATGGGCACTCATCCTTATGGTGGCCTTTCGTCCTACATTTGGTACACCAAAATTGTTCTTGCTTCTCCTTCCTTTTTGTAAGATCTTCCAATTGAATGGTCAAGGAAACTAATTTTGCTTGGAACTAATCCATTCCCCCACCATATCCTACAAGGGATGCTTCTAGATTCATTGCTAGCTCCAAAGATTCAGGCTATGATGTAACCTTCTGTTGTATCAATGGGACACAAATGTGTGACAATATCCCTATAATAAACCATTCCCTATGTGCTCACCATGAATATGGAATGTCAATCTACCCATCAAATCCTTAAACCTATCATCAAATCCCAAATTGAATCAGTTTGTAATTACTTAATCTCCTTCAACTCTATAATGTACCGTGCCTCCAATTTTGGATTCTTGGATTCTTTCAACAATGCTTGTCTAATTTATGCTAGAGTCCTTGCTTGTCCTGTAGGTGTAGTACTTTGCAGTTTCATGTACCATACTAGTGCACAACCTCTAAACATTGTTTCCAAATGCGTAATATTTGTAGCCTCATCTTGGAAATTCTTTGTAGCTCAAATGTTTTCACATACAAATAGATGTTGTTCTGGATCCTCCAACCCAACTCCATGGAACTCTGGGAGTCTCAATGTGTGGTCTAATCCTGCCATACTGTTTTGCATAGTACCCCCTCTCGACAATGTTGGTTGAATTTGACCCGATGCAATGCTCCCACTTCTATGACTTAATGCAATTCTCCCACTCCTATGACTAATACTATTTTAACTTCCTCTACTAACTGTAAGTGCTTTTGAAAAATCCTCAACAGTTACCTCAAATCTTGGTGACACACATAGGGTCGAGGATTCGACGCGGGATCCATCATGTGTAGGGCTTACCGACTCTTCTATTATGGGACTAAATTGAGACTCTTCTTCCTTTCCTTCTATGCATGATACCTCTACGATATGGAATATTGCATAAGGTCCTCTCCAATCAAGATGACTGTGCGACTCTCCTTTCTCAACCCCAATCTTCAGCCTCTTGTACCTTCTTCCACTGCATAGTACTCCAAAATCGTCTTCTTCCTTTGATATTCCATCTTCGTTTCTCTACATCCTCAGTCCCTCCATTCCTTTTTCATCTCTCTCTTCATTCCTTCCTACCTTCAGACTATCCCTTGGTCATTCCCTAGTTCCTCTATATGTGTAGAACCCCTTAGCAATTAGATTCCATCGTCATCACAAACTCATCACACATCAACCTCTTTATCTAGGTACCTAGTGATTTCATAAACCTTCCACACAGACCATTAAAATAATCTCTCTTTGCAATGCTATCTGAATGCATACAGTCTATGTCAAATTCTGTAATATAGCCCCTTAATATGTTGTTTAACTAGAATTCAACTACATGAGAAGTCTTATTGCTTATCGAATTCAATTTTCTTACCAACTCAAGTGTCCATTTCCTCGGTGCAACTGTTCGTTATCTTCCAGTATTCTCCACTAATATTTCTAAACATTCGGTCAAAATAATTGGAAATTCACCAAAGAAAATCTCATGAAAATTTGTGTACACATACCTTTGCATCCATTGTTCATCGCTCATTCGAGGGTTTCTATTCTCTTTTTTGGGTGAGTTCTCATTCCTTCCCTTCTAGGAATTGGGTGATATCCTTCTTAGTTGGCCTCCAAAACATTCCCTCAACTACAGATTATGGGTCCCGACAGTAGAACCATTTGTTGTCATGTAATTATAGGACCCTACGTTGAAGTTATATAACCAAAAAAACCTTTCAGATACCGACCCTTTCGGCATCACCTACATGTAGGGGAAGTATCACCCAAATTATATACTGGGACTATAGGAACCACGTTTCTGCAAGTGTAAGGGGATGCAAGGCCATCGACATATTCCTTATTACTTATTTACTTTGTGCGTGTTATTCTATGTTTTTTAGTCTTTGATTAATACATACATTCACTTATGAAATACCACTATAATGTAGGTTGCCACATAAATCAATTAATGTGCTACTCGTGGTTACTGCGCATTAAGCATATAACAGGTAAATATACCTTATAATGTATACCAAATTATTCATAATCAAACACAACACATAGGGAAAAATAATTAATGTGGTTCACCCAATCCTTGGGCTATGTCCAAAACAATTGACTTCTTTATTATTCTTTCTTCAATTATCTCAGTATTAAACACTGCACTACAATAGATACATTGTAATATCAATCCCCATCCCACCTAGATATTCTACATTGAAAGCCTCTCTCTACAACCTATCCATAACATCGATAATTAGACTCTTTCTCTTTCTCAATCTATTACCCCATTGACGATGATAACCAACCCTATTCTTCCCGACCCATTACATATTTATAGATGGAATTTAGGGCTCAAGACCCTATTTGCTTATCCCTAAATCCTAATACAACTCACTATGACTCATTACAACTCATATTGAATTGTTGTTCAGATGTGCTTTTCCTGATTTTGCGCCTTCATGCTGCTTTTGCATTTCGAACTATTGTCCTTCCTTTTCGATTGTTTTATCTCTAGATTTATTCTCTTCTTCTATATTTGTATCTCTGTTAAGTATGCTTTTATTACACTCTTTGAACCTGCATGCACCTTTACTTCTCACTCTACTTTTTTCTTCTCTTCTTTCTTCTATTGCTGCACATATTCTCCATACTTAGGATTTTCCCCAAAGATGTATCCAAAATTCCTGTCCAACATACATGATTGATGCAACATCTAGAAAAAATAACCTCATACATAAGTTTGATGTAATTTGTGATATAAAGAATCTAATATAAAATATTGATGCAACATGTGCTACAAAAGAGTTCATCCAAATGATTGATGCAACATGTGATACAAATGAGTTCATAAAATAGGTTGATGAAACTTGTGACACACAAGACATAATGTATATAAATACTGTATAATGTATAATCTATAGAAATTTTCTTTCACATAACACTGTGTAAAAATTAGTTAGTTTAGGACTGTATATAAATAAGCTCCTTGAAGCATGTATATTTATTTTCGTTTTTACTTATCGACATGTATTTTTCAATAGGATGTTTTGGGCTCGACTCCATAGCCCAATGCATAAGGAGACTGGAACTGCTTGTTCTTGGCAGCTCGTAGGGAGCATGCCATCCTCTATGGAGCCAAATGTTATCATATATAGTTTTCAAGGGCAGTAGGTTGCCCAAGTTCGCTTCCTGCACAAGAAGCATCAAAGCGCAACACTCAGAGCGGTCTGATATGGACTTAAATCAAGTGAGCGAGAAAGATCAACTTTAAATTAAGAAGATCCATCAAGAAGATCAGATCGACGACCATCGAGCGATTGTGATCATAGAGTTACACAAAGTATAGTGTCAGACATAGTTCCAAAATTGCAAGACCATCCTAGCTGTTGATCCTGGGAGGGACACATGGCGTAAGATTGAATCATGGAGAAAGTCATTTTGAAAAAGATGAAGCAAGGAATGCATAGACTTGCCGAGGTCTCGAAATGCCGATGGTCTGAGGTCCCGATGTGTTGATATCCCGAAATGTTGATATTCATCTGGGTTGTCCGATCAAAGGGGACGCGTGGCACCTGATCCAAGAGATTAAGATTCTGCGACTCAGTGGTTTGAGCATGGAGCACAACATGATTTCCTGAAATGCGAAATCGCGACACGCCTGAGAGTTTGGCCCACGATCACAGCCTGTGGTCATATGTAAGCAGGGCCATAAAGAAAG
>SNQJ01S0033487.1:117810-133308 GCA_010110895.2 Picea sitchensis | reverse complement strand
GAAATGATCCTGACTGTCAGATTCAAGGAAAATCCGACCATTGATCCAGATGGTCCATTTCATGATTTCAAGCATCGAGATATTTGAAATCAAGGGGAGTGAAAAATCCTGAAATGCGAAATCCCAAAATTTCATAGGGGATAAGCACTAGGTCATGGCCCGAGGTCATATGCAGGTGGAGGAGTAGAGTTCAGGTGAGTTGCGCTAAGGGCCGAAATGCCAGTGTTGGCTGCTAGATGAGGTCGCTGTATTTTCCAGGTGCTAAGTCGACTCGGCCTCATTCAGATCCTGATGAAGCAGTTATGAAAATAGGTGCTGGTAGCTGAAAACTCAGCTCAACCCATGAATGAAAAGCATGGAGGAGACAACCATGGAAAATAGAGCTGTCAGCCTGTGGTACCCCTGCGAGTGGTTTTTCTTGCAAGCCCATACTGATATGAGATCGTGTCTGACAAAAGAAGATGTAGATGCAAAGTTTTAAGTGTAATAGCCAGGTCACATCTCTGATGGGGGCAGATTGTTATGAGTATAAATACTCAGTTTTGATATTTTGTATCGTCAATTGGTTGAGTAGAGCTCTCTATTTTGTAATGTTTTGATGCCATAACTGTTCTCTGGTTATGTATAAGATTTGAGACTTTCATATTAATAGAAGTCAGCCTCTTTTCATCTCTTTGTAAAAACTGTGCTAAAACACTCGGGCATGGAGGATCCAGTCGAGGGTTGTTATGTTGTTGTAATGTAGGTTTGATTGCAGCGGTATCGTGACAAATTTTAGTCTACTTCCTTGTGATCTTTTCCCCTCTTACACTAAATGGATCGAGCATGGAGGATCCAGTCGAGTTGTTGTAGCTGCATGGTGATGTAGGTTTGATCATTATGCTATTGTGAATGTAATGTTTGGACATATTTTAGTGTCTGAAACTTGAGCTTAAGAGTGATCTTGAGTCTGAGTTTTTCTTCTCCAAGCTGCTTGAAGGCCTGATGCCCATAGAAGTATTGTCCACCTTTCTCACTAAGTCTTACCTCTGCTCACACTTAAACTCAATTCACTGACTGAAGTTAGTTTTGGTCCTCACTTCCCTGTACATTTCTTATGCAGTTCTGTATTGAACATCATTCATATATCGAGTTTATTCCATTGGCCTCCATTCATATCAACCAAACATATGCCGAAACACTCTGATGGGTATTGGGCTTATCCTCCCGCAATATGAGGGTGACTCTCAGCGCTAACATTCTTGGTGCCATTGCCGGGGATGAATTGAATATTTTCAACAGGGTTTCCCTTGCTGTCGAGACTTCTTTTGTTATTTCTTCTTCTTTTCCCAAAATTTCCTGTACAACTTGCATAGTCATGGTTGTGAGTTTCTCCTCAGTTTCGTGTGTTGTCTGCTTTGTCATTCCCTGCATAGTGGCCAAATACCCGATTACCCTAAGTGCTTCATCTTGTAGGGGTTCTAGTATTTGTGCAATAGTTTTCTGCTTAGCCTTCATATGTTCTATTTCATTGTACAACTATCGATTTTCCATAATTTTCATCATACATTCAGCTGGTGGTAGAGTATTTATGCTCTCATTAGTTTTATGGGCCTTCTCCTACGTGCTTCGTATTTTTTCCTCTATCACCTTCAACTCTAGATTCATTTTGAGTTGTGTCCAAATATGCATGCTCTCTTCACACATCCTCGTGCACTCCTAGTATAGACTCTTAATTTTTGCGACTGAGGTTGTCTTTATCCTTTCCCTTTGCTCCTTTTTCTACGATGGTGTCCTTGGTAATGTGCGCAATTCCAAGTCCTCAATCCTAGTGCGAAATCCATTAATAAATTCTATGATTCTTGAGACCTATTTTTCCATTGTGGCCTTTACTACCAGTGACACTTCTGGGATCTCCTTGTAAATTTTTTGGATGACCATTTTTATCCGCTGTGCCATTTTCTCAACCTCGTCCTTCTCTTTTAGTTCTCTCTCAAACTTTTCCTCGACCTCACTCTTCTCCTTCACTTGTAGAGAAGTTGTATACTTTTGCTACATTTATGCCTTCTCATCTGTCACCTTGGTCAACTCGCTGGACGCTACCTCTACGTGGAACCTTATCTCCTGCATAATACCAGCCTGCAAGCTTTGTAGTACTATTGTGGGCATTTGTGAAATGGTTAAGTCCAGATGACTTAGTGCTCTCATCTCTTCTTGTAGTTCTTGCGTCAGGAACTCAACTGCATATGACACGATTTTCAACACTTTATGCTCAACTACTAACTCTGACAGAAGTGAAGTGGTATCCCCTACTTACTCAATTGGGCTCATTGACGATCCCTCACCTGGGCCTCTCTCGAGTTCTATCCTCACTGTCTCCAATAGTTGTTGTATCGTTATCAACTAGTCTTACACCTTTTGGTGTAGTTCATCTTGTTTTCGTGATGCTTCTTCAATTTTCTCCTATGGAGCATCCCTCAGTTGGTAGTCAATTCTATCCATGTCATCATCTGTCATAGTATAGATAGGAGGTACTTTATGGGATTTCATCTTTTTTCATGTAGTTACTGCAGTTGGGCCCTTCCCCTTATATTTTTGTTTGTCCCTTGCCCTTGGGACTGTTTGCTATGTGTATTCTACTGATGGTCCTATCTTTGGCTCATTCCCTACACCATTTCATTCCCCATTTCCTTGTCCCTCATTTAGTTCTTCCTCTTCATTTACTTGTTCTTATTCTTTGTCAGGGTGCACAGTTTGTTCCCCTAGAACTTTCCATTCTTCCTCCTAGTCATTGGCAATGAGGCATACATCATCCGCTGTCAACTTGTAGCTTGTTGGAAGCTACTGGCGTATAGGGCATTTTTTGGCTTGGATATACATGTGACACATTCCTACCATAAAGCATGCAATATCATGGTAAGTCTCCATAGTATGGGAAATTATGCATGGTCTGTGCATTATGATATGTCTAGTGTATTCAAGATAGACATAGAATGTGACATTGTTATATAGTTGTCTCCTCCTGTTTGTCGTATGCAATAGGTTTGCATATCACACAACTGCACTACCTCTACGTGATATTTTAAAAAACTGGAAATCACCAGGCTCCTTTCAGCCAACTAGTGCGATCATGATGAGAAGCTAGGCATAATGAAATTCCATGTCTTTATCCCGGGATTCTGTGCAATCTACCAAAATATGATTTACTAAAAATGTGGCCCAATTCATTTGGACCCCTTCTGCGCACTTCTCCATAGTTGTTATCACTGCGCCTAACACCTCATCGTTGCGGCATGTCCTTAGTAGTTTTCATGCGTCAACTTCATCATTTATGTTTGCGACCTCCAATCCTCGCTTCCCTCTGAAGGTGTGGAAATTATCCTTCATAGTTTTCGATAGTTCTTTCTCCCTTGAATTATTGGTGAATAATGTTGTCGTATCCTCCCCTACTTTCAATAAGACCATTATTTTCACACTCAATTTTTTTTCAATCGATACTAGTGGATATAACCATATAGTCCCTACATGGATGAAAATCAATAACATTTTGACATAGGTGTTTATTTCTAAACTTTTGCCAAAGTGTGGGATTTCTAATAGATTTAATATTCCATATTTTTGTAGTCCTATCTCCCATTCTTGTGGCTCAAGCAAGATTGGACCTATCCCTGGTACCATTTTGGTGCATAAATATTTATCCCGTTTTATATCAGGAAACTTCTGTACATATGTTATGTCGTGGTCCACAAACTTCAAAGAATCGACCTTTCCTAGCATGTCCCCTTCGATAATGACACCAAGTGGTATTTCTGGCATGAAGAAAGGGTACTTTCCATATTTGGGTAGTATAAATTGTGGCATGGTGTCCTTTCTTGGTGGTATGTAGTCCCCATGAAAGCTCAGCTACGAAGCCAAACCTCCGGGCGTTTCCACGAACTCTAGTGCGACCAGTGGTCATTTTGTTTTCTTGCGTGTTGTGGATGCTGGTGCCATTTTCCTCTATCGTCGATTTCTTCAATTGGTCTATGGTAGCTCTGGTTCGACTCTATATTCTCACAACTCTTATCAAATGAAAATAACCTTTCCGTCGACCCTTTTTGTGTTTTTTATGATCCTTCGACAACTGTGTAATTTCCTTCGCGCCCAAAGTAAATGTCGAATCCGGTCAGAGTCTACAATCAATACTTTCCTTTGATATTCTAGTCTGTCATGATCCTCAACGACACCTTCCATTTATGACTACATGTCTCTAGGACGTTTTGTCATTACTACTTTTTAATTGTCATTTTTGTGCTTTAATGCCCTTAATGATCTGAAAAATCCTGTTCAACACTTGAATTTTCCGTGCACTTAACTACCTCTGCATTGTTTATGTTATCTGTGTGATAATCCCTTTTTCTACATGGGTCTTGTTTTATTTCCCATTCTTCTTGTTGTCTACCTTTGTTTTTCTTCTTGTTTTTCCACTTTTTTTATTTTTTTATTTTATTTATTTATTTATTTATTTTTTGTATTTTACCTTCCTACTATAGTACAACTACTATAATACATGTGTTCTTGTGTAGTGAATATTAAAGCACAGATGGTCAACCATCTCTATATATTTTAAGTCGATTTCCATTCACGAATCCTCCAAGTACTTCTCCATTCGACGTTTCCAACTACACAACACTTGTCTCTGTCATATACTTAATCACATTTGGACCTAACCAATGCATTTAGAACTTTCCTGGATGCTTCATAAATTTGTTGTCATATAATAATACTAGATCTCCTGCTTCGAATATTTTCTTCTTGATATGTAGATCATGCCATGCTTTCTCTCATGCCTTCTGAACTTGCTGATGGAATCCTATAAGAAATCGGTCTTCTTCAAGCTGTAACAATTGTGTGAATATTTCCTCTATTGCACTAGAGTTGGAAAGATCAATGATCGCTACAACACACAGGCTAGGTACAATAAACTCCATTGGAATTATTGTTTCTTGTCCATATACCAATCTTAAAGGTGTATGTCCTGTCAACTTTTTTCTTGTATTCCTATATGCCCATAAGACCGCGGGAACTATTAAGTCCCAATCATCTCTCCCTACATTGCATATCTTTGTCAGCACATTCTCCAGAATTTTATTAAAGGATTATACTATGCCATTATCTTGAGGGTGATATGGCATGCTTCTTTGATGATGAATTTGAAACTCCTTCGTTACTGTTGCAATGGTCTTATTCAAGAAGTGTGTCCCCTGATCACTCAACAAGATGCATGAACATCCAAATATTTTCACTACACTCTCAAACATAAAGCACACAACAATCTCTACATTGCAATCTTTAACTGGTGTTGCTTCAGCCCATCTAGTCAAGTACTATGTTGTAGTGATTATATACCTAGCTCTCGATCTTATCGTGGGTGGATTGATTGGTACAACAAAGTCTATTTCCCATTTATCAAAATCTTTCAGTGTAACTTGTGGGTTCAACGACATCTCATCCCTTCTGTATGGATTTCCCACCCTTTGAAAAATATCACATTGTTACACATCAAAATTCCACACCTAAGTATCTCACCCTAAGGGTCGCAAATGTCATAAAATTGTCGTATCCACCTTGGTAAGTGTCACAAGTGTCGTCAAGTGTCGTAGGCACATTACCAAGTGTCACATGCACTTTTCTATGTATTTTAACCCCTTGAAACCATCAAAGAACATTTTCCATGATCCCTAAGTCATATGGGATGAAGAAACCCATCATTTCAAGGCCATAAACACACTTTTTACTTGAAAAATTGACCATTTTTGGGGCATTTTTGAAAGGTAGCGCCCCCTGTCCATGTTGGGGGAGTGCTACCCCATATATCAATGCCACCTTTACCTTATTTAGGGATCACTCATCTCGGATCAACTCTCTTTATCTAACTATATGGGGGGGTTGATTTTGGTTAGAGGAAAACTTGGAGAATCTCGCCTCTTTCTAAAGGACAACTCTTGGAGACGAGGTTGGTTTGGATAAAATGATATCCTATGGAACTATCCTAGGATCATATTATGACCTAAATGATTCATATCCTCAACTAATCCCCAAATCTACTCATGGTGGTTTAGCCTCCAAGCCTATAAAAGGAGGCCATTCCAAGGTGGGGGAAGGAGACGAACATAGATATCAAACATATGATATTGGGATTCATGCAAGGGTCTAGAAGAGGAGATATTGGAGGAGTGTTGCATCATCATACATGCTTGTAAGTATTCTCTTTGGGTTCTCATTTTAATATACTTGGCATATTTTCTTCAAGCTTGTATTCTTGCATGTGCTCGTCTAGTGTTCCTTCAATATTTGTAGATGAATTTATTTGATCTAATATTGTAGAGTAGGAGTTCTTTATTTTCTATTGTATTTAAAGTATCAAGTTGTGCTAAGAAGTTTGGAGATCAATCTTATATTGGAAGCAACGAGGAAAAACTTCGAAACTAGGTGCATCACACCTTTTCTCCCTCTCTCTCTTTTTGATTAGTTAAACTAAATTCAAAGGGATGTTAGTGTCCACTTGTGTTTTTCTTTCTTGGTTTATTGGTCAATAATCCAAGGAAAATTTCACCTGTTCGTAGGGGGATATTGATGTAATACACATGCATCCCAATATTCTTTAGCATCCTTGTGAAGTGTGGGCCACCATAGCCCTACACACAAAATTTTCTGTGCAATTTCTTTACTTGCATAATGTCCTATTGCAATCCCTTCGTGCAATTTTGTAAGTATCATAGGTCTTTCATGCTATACCACACATCATCTTAATTAATTACATCTACACCTAACTTGTATAAGCTTCTTGCAACTAGCTGATAGTCTGCTACCTTCACTACTAGTTGCTTCTTCTGCGTCGTTGTCATGTTATATGGAGCCATTCATGTACTTAGAAACTATACAATGTTTGCAAAGTAGTCATCTAATATTTTAACTACAAATAATTGTGCATCCGACAAACTATCATCTTGATTCCCTTCATCTTCTCCTGATAGTATGAGCGATAAATGATCTGGTCCTGCATTCAACTTTCCTGGTTTCACAACAACCTCAAAATCATATTCCTGGAACAACAAAAACCATATGCATATTCTCCCCCCCAACAATGTCTTGTTCACTAAGTATCTTAGTGCATAATGGTGTATATACATATTAAATTTAGACCCCAACAAGTAATGCATGGACTTCTGTAGCACATATACCATAGCTATCTCTTCTCATTTTTTCGTAGTGTAATTCATTTATGTTGTTGAAAACTTCCTTCTTGCAAATGAAATTGGCTGGTCTATGTCTCCTTCTTTTGGTTGAGATAAAATTGTGCCTAAAGCTATGGATGATACATCCACATGGACATGAAATTCCTTCCCCTAGTCTTGAAATGCCAAAATCGGCTCGTTCACTAATTTCTTCTTCATTGTATCCAACCCTATCTGACATTCTTCATTCCACTGGAACTTAGCTTATTTTTTCAACAATTTCTCCATAGGTGTTGTAATCTACACATACCCCTTAATAAACTTCTTGTAGTATCCTGTATGAACCATAGTTTCTCTCAACTGTCTAACTGATGTGGGTGGTTGTTAGTCCAAAATTACTGCAATCTTGGCAGGATCCACTAATAAGACTTGCTTACATACCACATGACCAACAAAATTCCAAAAGGTGCGCAGAAAATGCATTTCTTCAAATTCAGTGAAATATGACACTTTTTACACCTATCCAACATTATTATGAGTACTTCTATATGGTCCTTCAATCGACTAAACATAGTCCAATCATATAATTAAACTTCAAGGAACTTATGAATAAACTCCTTAAAGGCTCCAACAACTACTCTAAAAAAACTGCAAGTGCATTCTTCAGCCCAAAAGGCATCATTGTATAATGATAACTTCCCCATTCTGTAACAAAGGTAGTTTTATGCCTATCTTCCTGCACAATTTTAATACTATGATAGAATGAGAAACCATTTGTGGAAGAATAGGCCTCCTTACCTCCTACATTTTTTGAAACTTCATCTGTAAACGACATCGAAAATGGGTCATGAAGACATGCATCATTCAATTTCCTTAGGTTCAAGCAGATCCTAATTCCTCCTATTTTCTTGTCACACACCACCATTGTACTTATCCGTTATGATTACTCAACTGGTTCAATGATTCCTACTTCTAGCATGTAATATATTTCTTCCTTTACCTTCTCTTTATATCTCATATTCAGCCTATAGGGTCATTTCCTTACTGGTTTAGCTCCTAGTTTCAATGGGGTCTTTATTTCTCCTAATTCACCAACCATCCCCTTCATCTTCCATAATTTGGTTGGGAATAGATCCTGATACTTGCGAAGTAAAACTGTAATCTTCTCCATCGTTTCATCATTCTAGTAATCACTTATCTGCATAAACTTTTGGGTTATATTTCATCCCAATATTTACCTTTCATGTATTTAATGGCTACACATACACAATAGATTCAAGTTATGGTCCTTCCAATGCGTGCTCCCCCTCTGTTTCAGGTACTTTTATATTCTTGGGATCATCCTCGTCTGGTTCTTCTTTAGCAATATTGTAACATTCCAATAGCTCATGGACTTTCATTGAAGATCTATGTGCATTACATATAGATACTACCTCCATCACCCCTTCTTCTAAAAATATATTTTTTCTAATGGCCTACAAAGATGCATCCAATAATGAAGATTCATTCTCAAAAGTAAATGTTATCTTGAACCTCTGAGTTTGCTTGTTCCAGTTCATTGTTTCTCTACACATTTCTAGCTCGAGGTACCAATTCTTAGGAATTGTATCTAGTGTATGTATGAACCTATGTGTCCATTCCTCCTTCAGTAGTGTTGGCAGCCAATCCGCTTTTTTCCATTGTCTTATAAGCTGCCTACACCAATGTTTTGCAAACATCAATTTTTCGTCGCAATTTTCATATAAACGACATTTTTATTTTTGCGACATTTGCACATTTGCCTTCGTTTTGTTTTCACGACCGTAAGCGTGAAAACTTAGTCTTTCGAAGTCGCATTGAAATCATTTTTTGAACTGTCATGATCCTTCTTGTCAATATGCCCATTGCGCTTACATTTCACTTACCATTACGCAGCTGGCAAAACTTTCGAACTGTACTCATTGTACATTCTTGGATTGATTGTGTGACTTGGTTTCATGGAGTTTGTAATGCATTGGCATTTGGATTTACATGTTATTTGACCTATTTGACCTTTGGTTTCACGAAAATACATAGGTGTTATGGTTAAAGCTTTCATATATATCTTTTAATATGATACCTATGTTCGTATTTTCATAACTATTGGCATATTGATTATATGAAGACCCATTGGCACATTGGTTAATCTATTGATATGAGCTGATACATTGGTGCATGGTTAAATATTTGGTATTCGTTTCAAATTGTATGTTGATGGTTTAAAACTATGGCACAACGTTGATTGCGCGCGTTGGTTTATACACTTACCATTGGATTCATTGGTCGCCCAAGTAACATGATTGTTGAACTATATTATAATGGGTAGAATAGCTATAAGCCGGCGGTTATACTTTGGCAATAACTATTTTGCATGGCAGAGATAAGCTCCACCACCTTTGCACGATGACATTTATGCCTATCCCTTTTCCCCGTTTACCTCTGTTAGCTCAGGTAACCCTTCGTGCACTTTTCTCTTGTGTGTGTTATGATCCAAACCCTAGGCTTACCATGTGCTCGACTCCATGGAACCAGTCGTGAAAATCGATCCAAACGGCAACCAAGCCTTGCTATTATTTGACAATGCCCGGAAAGACTTGGAGGATAACGGATGGCTCACCTTTGTACAACGATTTGAGGGTTTTAATCTAGTTGTGGCACATCAGTTCACCCTCACTTTTGATGGCTGTAGATCCAAGGTGGACGACATACAGTTGGAAATTGATGAGAAGTTTATTAGTTCTGCTACAGGGTTACCTGCCACAGGCCAGCGTTGGTTCAAAAATTTGAAAGTGGAAGAGGTTCCATGGCCACTACTGTTCGTCTCCCGAAAAGTCACATCTTGTGACAAAGGTATGCCCATATCCTTGCTTAAACCACGATGGCATGACCTTTTGATAATATTCAAACAGTTCATGACCTGTGAAGGTCGATATGGACTCGTGTTTCTCTACCACCTACGTTTGTTAATGATTTTTATGGGATACTCGTTGAATATGCCCTTTTACTTTCAGCGTAGCCTATATAAAATGTCTAAAAGGTTTAAAAGGGAGAAGGCCAACAGTAGCCTGTTCCACCATGGACTTATTAAACTTATCATTGTTTATCACTTGAGTTTACACGGTGATAGCTGGAGAGATTTCATCGCTCGAAATGGTTTTGATGATACAGACCCTGTCCAGGTTGACAAGCTTATGGTGAATGAAACCAAGGTCAGGCCACCCGTGCCCTTCCATGGCTTAATTCCCTCTCCTAAGCCCTCGGTCGACCCTGTTGTTGACTTACCTGAAGCTATGACTGAGAAGGTTGAGACTATTAAAAATCCTGTAAGAAAAAAGGCCAAGGCAAACCCTACTGTTGATGCCAAGGGTAAAAAGAATGCTCGACTGATTTCGAGAATGGCTAGGACCAAACCCAAACCCTCGGTTGAGCAGAAGCCCATTGTCCTTAGTGAGGATTCAGACTCTGACATAGAATGTTTCCTAGCCAGTGAGTACCCTTACTCATAGGGCCTATCCTCCGAGCCACCTTATGATTTCGTTACGAATCTTCCCCCTTGCCTAAGGAATAATCCTAGCTACCCTGGTATCAAATTGCCTAACAAAACCCTTGGCAATATAGTCAAACCCTCACCTGCACTTTCGAAGCCCACACAGTCGTCCTGTGACCAATGTGATTTGTGGTTGGAACGATACTACATCGACGTTCCCCTACTCCAATTGAAAATTCAATCACTGGAAAGTCAAGTTGCAGTGTTGACCAGCCAAAGAGACAAACTCCAAGCAACTGATAAGAAGCAAAAGTCAACTGGCTCCATTGTTTTCAAGAATGTTGAATCAACCACAACCGTTATCAAGTCCAAATTGTCATGATCAAGCCATCTGCTCACCATAAAGGTATGGATTTTGATATCATTTTAGTTTTGTGAATGACCAGGATTAATATAGTGATTGGAATTTAGTCTTCGAATAGCTTTGTTTATATTTCGAAATGGCTCTGTCATAATGTGTTCATCCTGTATATTTTTCGCTTTGCTAAAAATAAATGGAATTTCGTTTTAGATACATGAGTTGATCATTCCCAGTTTATCCATTGATAGATTTTTATCAGATTTGATTGGTCTTCGTTTGGATTTGATTTGTTCGTTTTTCTGATTGAGTTAACGAAACTGATGGTTTGCTTTCAATTGAATTCATCTTGAACAAGAAGTTTTTCATGCTCAATTTAGAATACGATCATGTTTGGATTTGATTTCGTTATGGTTCATGTGCTGTGATTAGCAAATGATTTCAATGAGTTTGGTTGTTACGATCTTGTAATATGCTGTGTCATGTAATCTTCTAAGAACATGAATACAACTATGTTCGGTTTCAATTTGGAAAGAACTACTCTGTTTCGTATGAAAACAATGCTCTCATTTAAGCCTGTGCAAATGCGCCTGGATCGTGGAATGGTTTTGATTCATAATAACTATGTTAAAACCTTAATTGTTTGATTCACTCTTATTCTGATTGGATTATCCCATATCTGAGTTGGCAAGACTGTTTTATGAGTTGGATTCGTATTATAATTGCTGCTCTGTTTGATCTGTAAAACAAAATGGTCAACCTAGGTTATCTCTATCAAATCTGGTTATAATTCGTTTGAATGGAACGATTTTGATCAAAGTCAATCGATCTTGTTTCCCCAATTTGCAATAACAAACGATCGGATAATTCTTACGAGTTCTGTTACCAATTAATTGATCTTGTTATGATTTCATTTGAATTGATTTGCGCGCCAGCTTGAGTCGATCCACTCGTGGCATGAATCGTTTGCTATGTCAATACAGTTATAAGGATTTGAAAATGATCTTGTTGGATTCGATCGTATCTCCTGTTGATAAGACATCATAACAATTGCCTATGATTTGTTTTGATTATATCAGTTTCAAATTGATATCAAACGATTTCACAACTGTTGATTATGATTCTATTCGTTCGATTTTGTGGTAACAAAATAAACAGAGTATGCGTATCTCTATGATCATTTGATTGATCTTGATCCTGTTTGATTTCGAATGGTATAACCATTTCAATTTCAATGATTCGTTTTCAAATAGCTATTGGATGTTAATTGAATTTAATTCTTTAAAAAGATTTTCAATTGATTTTAATGCTGATTATGTGTCTTATTTAGACCAGCTACAGAATCGCAAGATTCTGTAGCTAGTCTGTAGAATTAGATTTTTATTATTTTATTAATAAAGGATCCTTCTAACTTGTCCATTTTTGACCCTTTTCAGGTAAATTCGAATTGCATGGGATATGCTGGACAACCTAGGGGATATTTGTGTGTTTAGTTTTATTGTAGGTTCCTAGTTTAGTTAAATTTGGGATATCTTCCCAGATTTATGTAAACAGTTTTGATAACTTCCATAGGGAGGTTTTACCCTGTGGAAAACCTATAAATAATTATTATTTTTTGTAATAAGGAGCATCCTCACTTGTGGAAGAACCAGGCTATGGATTCCTAATACAAACTGAGACAAAATTTGATGTTCTGCTACAACTTTCGCTTTCATAATATCAATCTTTTGTTTCATGTTTATGCTTATTAATTTTCATTTGATTAGTGACTACTTTAGCTATCATAGTGTTTTGTAGAATGATATGATTTAATTAATTTGATCCATGTCTGATTTCTTTCATTAATCTAAGATACAACATTTACCTTGTTCAGTTAATGAATGACAGATTTCTCTTCTTCATCAATTGAACTATTATGTATAGATCTTTGCATGCAGGTTTATCTAACTGTGAAGATTTATAAATGATAAGATTGTTGTTATTTTTATGTTTTGTTTGTCCTGTGATCATACCTTAAGAACACTGCAGCTTATCATTTACGAGAATCTCCTGGATAATTCAGTGCGAGTTTCCTCCCTCCGATCAGCTAAAATGATCATCATAGACAGGATAAATCTGGAGTGTTTCTCCAGGTCAGTTTGAGATTAATTTTCATTAGTGTGTTAGTATAATATTAGTATTTTAGTTAGATATATTTGTAGTTTAGATGTATAGTTAGAATTAATATATTAGTTGTTTAGTTTAGTTAGTTTTTGTTTCATTTCTTGGTCATAAAAATTATAAAATCAACAAAAARTATCTCTTTCTCTGTCTTAGGACAGAATGCAAAYGAGTTTTTTCAGGTTTTATCTAAATCTGTAAATTGYAGATATTGTACATTTTGTGAATAAGATTTATTTATGTTAGTAGTTAGATAGTTAATTAGTTAGAATTAGTATAGTAGTAGTTAGTATATTGTATATATAGAATAGTTAATTTTGTTTTAGTTTGTTATTTTTGTTAGATTAGTTTAGTAGTTAGTTTTATTTGTTAGGTTTAGTTAGATTAGTTTATTAGTTCGATTATTAGTTAGTTTTTAGTTAGATTAGTTAGTTTATAATAGTTTTTCTTTTTTTGTTTTCTTAGGACCTTAGATCGGCTAACGGAGCCGCTAAACCCCTCAGGGTGGTTCATTCCAAACGGCTTGGGTTATTAGACAACCCCAGACCGGTTCCACTCTTCCAGTTGACGGACGATCAATTTTGCCCGTCAACAAATGGCGCTAGAAGGAGGGCCTGAATTTAATTAATGGCACGAGGTGGTCGCAAGACTCCTCCTCCACCTAATCGTTCACCTATTGTGACTAGAATCCATTCAAATGATAATATCCCTCCTCAAACAACAACTACTTCAACCGACGATCCTTAGATCACAGTTGAGCCAGCCACCCCTAATCCTACAGGTGGTGACATACAAGAGATTGTCTGTCAATCTCTTATAAAAACACATTGTGCCTTAGCTCGTCTGAGGCAACCAAACCATCCATGGGGTCAACCTTTGTACTTCTCTGATATCAGAGAACAATTAGGAGACACTAACCTCACTGTGAATCCCTCAGATCCAATCTTAAACCCTGCTGCAGGAGGATCTGGGATACCTCCTTCACCACCTCCATCACCTCCTTCCTCTTCTGGAGGAGATTCCTCTGACGAAGGTGATTCCCCTTCTCAGACTTCCACACCCACTACACCAATGGAAAATCAGAACAACCCTACTAGACCCTGGCTTGATTAGGATGCCATAGCTGTACCTGGAGCTCAACACCCTCTACCTAAACATCCGGAGAAATGGCTTCCCAAGTTTGACTTTGACTCAAAACAGATCGCTGAAGATCACATTAAAAGTTTATGTTAGCCATAAGACTCCGCAATGTCGAACATGAAGACTTCGTCTGTAGGTTGTTCCCTTATACTTTTTAGGGTAATGCATCCACATGGTACTTTGCCCAACAACCCCATACCATCGTGTCTTGGGAGAAGTTCGAGTCATGCTTTTTGGAAAAGTTCAGATATGGTAAGCCTCTGGAAGTCCTAGTCATGGATATTTCTAGCTTAAGAATGAACCCAAAAGAAAAAGTTAAAGACTTTAATCAAAGATTCTTAACACTCAAAAACCGAATCCCTACGGATTCCATGTCTGTCGAGAGTCTTATAATAGCTTACTACACTAAAGCTTTGCATCAAAGTATAGCTATTTGGGTCAAACTCTCTAAGAAAGCCACGTAGTTAGAAGCCTTCGAGGAGGCCAGCCAGATTGAAAAAGACATACTTAGTCTTAAAGACTCTTCTAGCAACGAAACAGAGACTAGTTCTTCTTCCAAAAAGAAGATCGAAATCCTCCCCAGACCCACTTCAAGTAAAACACAACCTGAAACCTATGATTTAGAAAACTTAACTAAAGTTGTTCAAAAACTGTCAAATCAAGTTGTAGACTTGAAAAGGTCAACCGAAGAAGCTTCCTCGAGCAAAGGACCTTACAAACCCCCGTTCCAGAAGCCTTTTCCTACCAACTGACCTAATCTAACCACGGAAGGCCTTAATCTAGAAAGTCTGCAATGCGCTCTTCAAACAATTCTAGAAGCCCAAGATAACTTGATGCCTCCTAAGGTCCCTGAGGAGGTAGTTGAACAAGAAACAGTTCAAGAAGAAGAGTCTTCTCCAAACATTTTTGGACACTTCTCGGATAGCATATTTCAAGCCAACTTCGAGACAGTTCATCTTTATAATACCAGGAGTAAGACAAAAAACAAACCTTCTTCCGAAAACACTACAACTTCGCCTCCAAAGCAATCTAAATCAGCTGAGACTAAACAGAGTAATGTGAACCCCAACTTAGATTATGATGTTGTTGAAGATCTTAAAAAGTTAAGGGCTAACATTTCTATTTATGAGTTATTGAAG
>SNQJ01S0033487.1:70795-115371 GCA_010110895.2 Picea sitchensis | reverse complement strand
GCTTATCGTAAAATGCCCTTTGGATTGATTAATGTCGGTGCCACTTTTCAGAGAGCAATGGACATTGCTTTCCGAGGCTTAATCAATCAGTCCGTTGTAGTTTACTTGGATGATGTGACTGTATATTCTAAAAACAAAGATGATCATCTAGATCACTTACGAGCCGTTCTACTTCGATGTCGTAAATACAACATCTCCTTGAATCCCAAAAAGTCCATCTTTGTAGTAGAACATGGTAAACTATTAGGATTCATTGTGTCTAGTGAAGGGATGATTATTGACCCCGAAAGGACTCAAGTCATCGCGAAACTTCCCCCTCCTACATCCAAAAAATCTATGCAGTCTTTCTTAGGCCAGATCAACTTTGTGAGAAGATTTGTTCCCAGTTTCTCCGAAATGGTCAGGCCTTTACAGAATCTGATCAAGAAAGACACCCAATATCACTGGGGACCCATAGAAAATCAATATTTTAATGCAATAAAGAAGGCCATAATAGATTCTTTGTCTCTCATGAGCCCTGACTTCTCTCAAGATTTTACACTCTATACTTTTGCCTCTAACCATTCCTATGCCGCCGTCTTAACCCAAAAGAACGTCGAGAACAATGAAGTACCCATCGCCTTTATGAGCTCTGCTTTAAGAGGCACTGAACTTAACTATCCAATGGTTGATTGGTAAGCCTACGCTATTTTCAAAGTAGTCAAGCACTTCCGGTCCTATCTTTTGAAGTCAAGAACGAAAGTCATTGTCCCCTACCCAACCGTGAGGAATTTGTTAGTGCAGAAGGAACTAGGAGAGAAGAGAGCCAACTGGGTCACCTCCTTGCAGGAGTATGACTTAGAAATCACCCCATCTCAGATAGTGAGAGGCCAAGGGTTATGCAAGTTAGTTGTTGATTTAGCAGCAGGAGAACAAGAAGAAAGCGATACGTCAGACCTAAGACAACATGATCAAAGTTTAATTTGTTGCACACAAAATCATGTCAGTCCTTGGTATGACGATATTAGATTCTGTCTTGAACATGGGTCAACACCTCGTCACTTAGATCCCGCTAAGAGAAGAGCAATAAGGTTAAATTCCGCCTCCTTTCATCTGGTTAATGGTATCCTATTTCGTCAAAGTTTTGACGGCATACTGATGCGTTGTCTTGAAAAAGACGAAGCAGAAAAAGTCTTTCTCGAGTTGCATGCAGGAGAAGTTGGTGGTCACTTTGGCGATGATACCACCACCCATAAGGTTTTAAGAGCTGGTTATTACTGGCCCACGCTTTTCAGAGACACCCATGCCTTATGTCGTAAATCTATCATTTGTCAAAAATCATTAGGGCGGTTACAAAAACCATCCTTTCCTTTGCAGCCCGTTTCGGTAGATTCTCCTTTTCAGTAGTGGGGCCTTGATATCATAGGTCCAATCAACCCCCCGTCCTCTCAACATCACAAGTTTATTTTTACATCCACGGATTACTTTACCCGATGGTCTGAAGCTACCGCATTGAAAACTGTCAACACCAGTCAGGTAATTGCCTTTCTAAATTCGAATATTATCACTCGTTTCAGTATCCTTGACTGTTTAGTCTTTGACAACACTTCTTAATTTTCTTCTCTTGAGATGAGCGAGTTCGCTTTGGAAAAAGGAATTAAGCTGAAGTATTCTGCTAGCTATTACCCCTAGGGCAACAGATTGGCAGAATCCACAAACAAGAACTTGATTAAAATCATCAAGAGAACGGTGGTTGAAAATCACAAGAATTGGCACAATGCACTATTGAACGTGTTATGGGTTGATAGGGTAATGCCAAAAGCTGCTATAGGCAACTCCCCCTTTTTTCTCGTTTATGGCAGAGAAGCAATTTTTCCACCTCACGTTCTTCTTCCTTCACTTCAGTTGTGGCAGAAAATCCAAGAAGAAGATTGTCCCCCTTTGGAAAACTGAATTAACGCTTTGATGAAGCTAGAAGAGGTAAGATCCCAAGCTAAACGTAAGTTAGATCAACATAAATAATTGGTTAAAATTTGGTTCAATGCTAGCTCTTCTTCTGATAGGAATTTTGAAGTAGGTGATCTCGTCCTGAAATGGGACAAACCGCATGAGGGAAAGGGAGATCATACAAAATTTCAAAACTTGTGGCTTGGGCCGTTTCTAATTGCTGAAAAGTTGGGTTCTAGTTCTTTTCGATTGTAGAATCTTGAGGGTCAGCTTGACACCTACCCGGTGAATTTCCAAGCCTTGAAAATATACTTTGCTTGATGACACCCTTGTATTTTATGTACATATTTTTCTTTTGTATGCTTTTTCGTTTGCTTTTAGTTTTTGATTTTTCTTTGAATTTATCAATTTGTGTTTTCTTTCAAATACACATGCCTGTATATCGAGCTATTCAAATAGAAAATTCCTTCCCTGAAATAACTACTAAGAAAATTTGTATAAACATCAATGATATATTTATGATATTTACATTTGTGTTGGAAAAAGTCTGTTGTTTGAAAGAATTTGATTGATTTCAATCTCTGAGTAAAGCATGTCATGATCATCTATTATCTTTTTACGATGTCCCTATTCCTTAAGGGAATGATTCAAAAGATGTCTCCGTGCCTTAGGAAGTTGTTTTTGTAAATGAAACATCTTCGGATCTTGATAAATGACAGTTCTAAAAAATTCTAATGAGGTCTGAAAAAATGTGTTAAAATATCATGATTTTCAGCGTCACCTCGCTCAAATATATATCTATGAAAAGACAAAACAAAATAAATTATTAATAAGAGAAGTGGGAAGTGCTTGTAAACCCGCCAGGATGCTGAACAGGTCTGTTGGAAGTAGGTAAATGCATGCATGACGCCAAGAAAACTTCGTTGGGGTACTGAACAGGCCCGCTGACAGCGAAGCAATGTCGGGTATATGAAAATTCATAAATAAGAAACCTCTTAACCTTAAAACATCCTTTATTCTGATCCAGAACTTCTTGGCAGGATACAGATGTCAGAGTGGGTTAAATGGAAACCCTGTCGAGGCTATGGACGCCTGCTGGAAGCAGTGGCTCTGTCAACAGTATTGAGGATTTTATCTTTAATATCGTGACTTGCTGATCTTAAGATTGTTATCAGTTTTCATATTTTGAAACACTGCTGGAACAGTTGGTTAATGATGATGTTTATAATATTTTCTGGTTGTCATTTTTGAGTTGGAATTATCTTTGCTGTCATAATCTAAATTTGTTCCTTTTGGCAGAGATAACTGCTTCTACCAGTCTTTCGCCATTGTTGGCAGCCAATCCACTTTTTTCCATTGTCTTATAAGTTGCCTACACCAATGTTTTGCAAACATCAATTTTTCGTCGCAATTTTCATATAAACGACATTTTTATTTTTGAGACATTTGCACATTTTCCTTCTTTTTGTTTTCACGACTGTAAGCGTGAAAAATTAGTCTTTCGAAGTCGCATTGAAATCATTTTTTGAACTGTCATGATCCTTCTTGTCAATATGCCCATTGTGCTTACATTTCACTTACCATTACGCAGCTGGCAAAACTTTCGAACTGTACTCATTGTACATTCTTGGATTGATTGTGTGACTTGGTTTCATGGAGTTTGTAATGCATTGGCATTTGGATTTACATGTTATTTGACCTATTTGACCTTTGGTTTCATGAAAATACATAGGTGTTATGGTTAAATCTTTCATATATATCTTTTAATATGATACCTATGTTCGTATTTTCATAACTATTGGCATATTGATTATATGAAGACCCATTGGCACATTGGTTAAACTATTGATATGAGCTGATACATTGGCGCATGGTTAAATATTTGGTATTGGTTTCAAATTGTATGTTGATGGTTTAAAACTATGGCACAACATTGATTGTGCGCGTTGGTTTATACACTTACCATTGGATTCATTGGTCGCCCAAGTAACATGACTGTTGAACTATACTATAATGGGTAGAATAGCTATAATCCGACGGTTTTACTTTGGAAATAACTATTTTTCATGGCAGAGATAAGCTCCACCACCTTCACACGATGACATTTATGCCTATCCCTTATCCCCGTTTACCTCTGTTAGCTCGAGTAACCCTTCGTGCACTTTTCTCCTGTGTGTGTTATGATCCAAACCCTGGGCTTACCATGTGCTTGGCTCCATGGCACCAGTCGTGCAAATCAAGCCAAATGACACCCAAGCCTTGATATTATTTGACAATGCCTGGAAAGACTTGAAGGATAACGGATGGGTCACCTTTGTACAATGATTTGAGGGTTTTAATCTAGTTGTGGCACAACAGTTCACCCTCACTTTTGATGGCTGTAGAGCCAAGGTGGGCGACATACAGTTGGAAATCGATGAGAAGTTTATTAGTTCTGCTACAGGGTTACCTGCCACAGGCCAGCATTGGTTCAAAAATTTGAAAGTGGAAGAGGTTCCATGGCCACTACTGTTCGTCTCCCGAAAAGTCACATCTTGTGACAGAGGTATGCCCATATCCTTGATTAAACCACGATGGCATGACATTTTGATAATAGTCAAACAGTTTGTGACATGTGACGGTTGATATGGACTCGTGTTTTTCTACCACCTACGTTTGTTAATGATTTTTATGGGATACCCGTTGAATATGCCCTTTTACTTTCAGCATAGCCTATATAAAATGTCTAAAAGGTTTAAAAGGGATAAGGCCGATAGTATCCTATTCCACCATGGACTTATTAAACTTATCATTGTTTATCACTTGAGTTTACACGGTGATAGCTGGAGAGCTTTCATAGCTTGAAATGGTTTTGATGATATAGACCCTATCCAGGTTGACAAGCCTATGGTGAATGAAACCAAGGTCAGGCCACCTGTGCCCTTCCATGGCTTACTTCCCTCTCCTAAACCCTCGGCCGACCCTGATGTTGACTTACCTGACGCTATGACTGAGAAGTTTGAGACTATTAAAAAGCCTATAAGCAAAAAGGCCAAGGCAAACCCTACTGTTGATGCCAAGGGTAAAAAGAACGCTCGGCTGATTTCGAGAATGGCTAGGACCAAACCTAAACCCTCGGTTGAGAAGAAGCCCATTGTCCTTAGTGAGGATTCAGACTCTAACATAGAACGTTTCCTAGCCAGTGAGTACCCTTACTCACAGGGCCTATCCTCCGAGCCACCTTATGATTTTGTTATGAATCTTCCCCCTTGCCTAAGGAATAATCCTAGCTACCCTGGTATCAAACTGCCTAACGAAACCCTTGGCAATATAATCAAACCCTCACCTGCACTTTCGAAACCCACACAGTCGTCCTGTGACCAATGTGATTTCTGGTTGGAATGATACTACATCGACGTTCCCCTACTCCAATCGAAAATTCAATCACTGGAAAGTCAAGTTGCAGTGTTGACCAGCCAAAGAGACAAACTCCAAGCAACTGATAAGAAGCAGAAGACAACTGGCTCCATCGTTTTCAAGAATGTTGAATTGGCCACAACCGTTATCAACTCCAAATTGTCATGATCAAGCCATCTGCTCGCCATAAAGGTATAGATTTTGATATCGTTTTAGTTTTGTGAATGACCAGGATTAATATAGTGATTGGAATTTGGTCTTCGAATAACTCTGTTTACATTTCGAAATGGCTCTGTCATAATGTGTTCATCCTGTATATTTTTTGCTTTGCTAAAAATAAATGGAATTTTGTTTTAGATACATGAGTTGATCATTCCCAGTTTAGCCATTGATAGATTTTTATCGGATTTGATTGGTCTTCGTTTGGATTTGATTTGTTCGTTTGTCTGATTGAGTTAACGAAACTGATGGTTTGCTTTCAATTGAATTCATCTTGAACAGGAAGTTTTTCATGCTCAATTTAGAATACGATCATGTTTGGATTTGATTTCGTTATGGTTCGTGTGTTGTGATTAGCAAACGATTTCAATGAGTTTGGTTGTTACGATCTTGTAATATGATGTGTCATGTAATCTTCTAAGAACAGGAATACAACTCTGTTCGGTTTCAATTTGGAAAGAACTACTCTGTTTCGTATGAAAACAATGCTCTCATTTAAGCCTGTGCAAATGCGCCCGAATCGTGGAATGGTTTTGATTCATAATAACTATGTTAAAACCTTAACTATTCGATTCACTCTTATTCTGATTGGATTGTCCCATATCTGAGTTGGAAAGATTGTTTTATGAGTTTGATTCGTATTATAATTGCCGCTCTGTTTGATTTGTAAAACAAAATGGTCAACCTAGGTTATCTCTATCAAATCTGGTTATAATTCGTTTGAATGGAATGATTTTGATCAAAGTCAATCGATCTTGTTTCCCCAATTTGCAATAAAAAACGATCGGATAATTATTACGAGTTCTGTTACCAATTAATTGATCCTGTTATGATTTCATTTGAATTGATTTGCGCGCCAGCTTGAGTCGATCCACTCGTGGCATGAATCGTTTGCTATGTCAACATAGTTATAACGATTTGAAAATGATCTTGTTGGATTCGATCGTATCTCCTGTTGATAAGGCAACATAACAATTGCCTATGATTTGTTTTGATTATATTAGTTTCAAATTGATATCAAATGATTTCACAACTTTTGATTATGATTCTGTTCGTTCGATTTTGTGGTAAAAAAATAAACAGAGTATGCGTATCTCTATGATCATTTGACTGATCTTGATCCTGTTTGATTTCGAATGGTATAACCATTTCAATTTCAATGATTCGTTTTCAAATAGCTATTGGATGTTAATTGAATTTAATTCTTTAAAAAGATTTTCAATCGATTTTAATGTTGATTCCGTGTCTTATTTAGACCAGCTACAGAATCGCAAGATTCTGTAGCTAGTCTGTAGAATTAGATTTTTATTATTTTATTAATAAAGGATCCTTCTAACTTGTCCTTTTTTGACCCTTTTCAGGTAAATTCAAATTGCATGGGATATGATGGACAGTCTAGGGGATATTTGTGTGTTTAGTTTTATTGTAGGTTCCTAGTTTAGTTAAACTTGGGATATCTTCCCAGATTTATGTAAACAGTTTTGATAACTTCCACATGGAGGTTTTACCCTGTGGAAAACCTATAAATACTTATTATTTTTTGTAATAAGGAGCATCCTCACTTGTGGGAGAACCAGGCTATGGATTCCTAATACAAACTGAGACGAAATTTGATGTTCTGCTACAGCTTTCGCTTTCATAATATCAATCTTTTGTTTTATGTTTATGCTTATCAATTTGCATTTGATTAGTGACTACTTTAGCTATCACAGTATTTTGCAGAATGATATGATTTAATTAATGTGATCCATGTCTGATTTCTTTCATTAATCTAAAATACAACAATTACCTTGTTCAGTTAATGAATGATAGATTTCTCTTCTTCATCAATTGAACTATTATGTATAAATCTTTGCATGCATGTTTATCTAACTGTGAAGATTTATAAATTATAAGATTGTTGTTATTTTTATGTTTTGTTTGTCCTGTGATCATACCTTAAGAGCACTGCAGCTTATCGTTTACGAGAAGCTCCTGGATAATTCGGTGTGGGTTTCCTCCCTTCGATCAGCTAAAATGATCATCATACACAGGATAAATATGGAGCGTTTCTCCAGGTCAGTTTGAGATTAATTTTCATTAGTGTGTTAGTATAATATTAGTATTTTAGTTAGATATATTTGTAGTTTAGATGTATAGTTAGAATTAATATATTAGTTGTTTAGTTTAGTTAGTTTTTGTTTCATTTCTTGGTCATAAAAATTATAAAATCAACAAAAAGTATCTCTTTCTCTGTCTTAGGACAGAATGCAAACGAGTTTTTCAGGTTTTATCTAAATCTGTAAATTGCAGATATTGTACATTTTGTGAATAAGATTTATTTATGTTAGTAGTTAGATAGTTAATTAGTTAGAATTAGTATAGTAGTAGTTAGTATATTGTATATATAGAATAGTTAATTTTGTTTTAGTTTGTTATTTTTGTTAGATTAGTTTAGTAGTTAGTTTTATTTGTTAGGTTTAGTTAGATTAGTTTATTAGTTTGATTATTAGTTAGTTTTTAGTTAGATTAGTTAGTTTAGAGTAGTTTTTCTTTTTTTGTTTTCTTAAGACCTTAGATCGGCTAATGGATCCGCTAAAACCGTCAGGGTGGTTCATTCCAAATGACTTGGGTTATTAGACAACCCCGGACCGGTTCCACTCTTCCAGTTGACGGACGGTTGATTTCGCTCGTCAACAAGTAGTAAACCCCATGTCTTTTGACACTGTTCAATGTGTTATGTTGGATCACCTTACCCTGTATACTTTTGCACAATATACTCTACCTCGATACTGAATCTAATTTGCATCAATCTTCTACATTGCTGCTAGTCATTGACTCCTTGCTTGTGTGTAGTCCACCATATGGATGGAGTGGATTTGAGACAACATCTAATGCCAACAATATTTTTTGTTCAGGTATCTGTAACTCAAACGTTTGTACAAAAGTTTCTATATCAATCAATGCATCATACTTTCATGGGTCACATAACTCTGTTCCAATCTAGCGCAATGATCGAGTAATGTGGGAACACCGCCTCATTGATACTTCATGCATCCTCTACTTCCAATGTTCCAGACCTTCCTTTGAGTCCAATGCACATGAGATAATACTCCTCCAACTTAGCACACCATCTACGGTGGGGTTAAAATAGTCATCCATTCATGTTATACAAGTTGTCAACTTCGTTCCATTTCGCTTGTTCTATATACCTTTTACCTTCGGTTATATCCAATGGAACAATAACCTTCAAGTCTCCTACCTCGAAGATTTTCCCTCTTCTTCAGATTAATGATCACCTGATTATAAAAGGCACATTCTAACCCCATTAGTGTTGGATATGGCTTACTATCATCCACTATCTCAATGAATTTGAAATATACCATATTGCGCACCCCATCCATGCTCACAGGTAGCCATGTCAATCGGCTAATTGGTACTATCTTGTGCTCGTTTTCTAGTCTCAGCTGAACAAGAGACCAAACCAACTCCGAATTACCCATCCCTTCCCATGTATTCTTTGGTAGAACGTTCACATTAGATCCTAAGCCTAAAATGACATTAACCACATCGTATTCTCCAATATGCGCACTTAACTTGAGCTCTCCATTAGTTATTTTTTGTGCAGTACCTGATTCACTACCCTTTGTGTGGTAGGAAATTCCCTTTCTTGTGCGTAGTGATAAATAATTTTGCATTATGTATCCAATGTAGTTTCATCTTTCATTAATTCTAATCAACTTTTCATTAATTCTCTTAAAGTAATTTCCTTCTCAAATGGTGTATATTGGATAGTATGATCATAAAAAGAAGGAATATCAACTAATGGAGGCACAAATGATGTTGATGCTACCCAATTCGGTCCCAATATCTCCTTTCTTACCTGCTTGTATGTCTCTTTTTCATGTTTTGGGTTAAACCTTGGTATAGGTCTTGCTAATTTCTTTATCCATTGCTCAACCTCTCTTCCTCCATTAGTCGAGTCAATATTGGTTCTATCTCCCCCATGCGTGACAACTTCTATTTTAGGTCCTTCGTCCTGTATTGTTGCTGATATATTTTTGATGTTCTGATTTGGATTCAGGTTTTGATTCCCTCTTTCTTGCCACTTCACAAGTAGTTGCAGACAATATTTTGTCGCATGCTCCAATGCTCTACAATATGTGTAGGTGGTACAAGGATTTGGGCAGTCATGAGATAAGTGTCCTGGTTGATTGCAATTGTAGCATATTATTGGTCATCTACTTCCTTTTCCAAAATTTCCTCCACCTCGACCTCTACCAAATTCTCCTTGGTTTCCTGGATTAAAGCCTCTTTGATTGTTGTAGCATGGGCCTCCTCCTTCTATCACTTCATTCTCCTCCTGAATTCTATACATATATGAAGTGTTCTCTCTCATTAAGTCGAATGCGCAACATTCCTTCTCTTCATGCCCTACTGATTTTCAAAATGTACAGAATAAATTTCTTGGTGTACTATGATATTTCTCCAGCAATGGACAATCATGCAGATTATATCCCCATTTCTTACATATTTCATAATACCCTCCTCCTGGTAATGGATTCAATGCTCCAGTTTTTAGATACTGCGCAAATGATGGGCACTCATCCTTATGGTGGCCTTTTTTCCTACACTTGGTACACCAAAAGCGTTCCTTCTTCTCCTTCCTTTTTGTAAGATATTCCAATTGAATGGTCCAGGAAACTAATTTTGCTTGGAACTACTCCATTCCCCCACCATATCCTACAAGGGATGCTTCTAGCTTCATTTCTAGCTCCAAAGATTCAGGCTATGACGTAACATTCCGTTGTATCAGTGGGACACAGATGTGTGGCAATATCCCTAGAATAAACCATTCCCCGTGTGCTCACCATGAATCTAAAATGTCAATCTACCCATCAAATCCTTAAACCTATCATCAAATCCCAAACTGAATCGGTTTGTACTTGCTTAATCTCCTTCAACTCTATAATGTACTGCGCCTCCAATTTTGGCTTCTTGGATTCTTTCAACAATGCTTGTCTAATTTATGCTAGAGTCCTTGCTTGTCCTATAGGTGTAGTACTTTGCAGTTTCATGTACCATACTAATGCACGACCTCTAAACATTGTTTCCAGCTGCGTAATATTAGTAGCCTCATCTTGGAAATTCTTTGTAGCTCTAATGGTTTCACATACAAATAGATGTTGTTCTGGATCCTCCAACCCAACTCCATGGAACTGTGGCAGTCTCAATGTGTGGTCTAATTCTGCCATACTGTTTTGCATAGTACCCCCTCTCAAGGATGTTGTTTGAATCCGACCTGACGCAATGCTCCCACTTCTCTGACTTGATACAATTCTACCACTCCTATGACTAATACTATTTTGACTTCCTCTACTAACTGTAAGTGCTTTTGAAAACTCCTCAACAGTTACCTCAAATATTGGTGACGCACACAGGGTCGAGGATTCAACATAGGATCCATCATGTGTAGGGCTTACTGACTCTTCTATTATGGGACTAAATTGAGACTCTTCTTCCTTTCCTTCTATGCATGATATCTCTACGATATGGAATACTGCACAAGGTCCTCTCCAGTCAGGCTCATTGTGCGACTCTCCTTTCTCAGCCCCAATCTTCAGCCTCTTGTACCTTCTTCCACTGCATAGTACTCCAAACTCATCTTCTTCCTTTGATATTCCATATTCGTTTCTTTGCATCCTCAGTCCCTCCATTCCTTTTTCATCTCTCTCTTCATTCCTTCCTACCTTCAGACTATCCCTTGGTCATTTCTTAGTTCCTCTATATGCGTAGAAACCCTTAGCAATCAGATTCCATCGTCATCACAAAATGATCACACATCAACATATTTATCTAGGTACCCGGTGATTTCATAAACCTTCCACACAGACCGTTAAAATAATCTCACTCTACAATGCTATCTGACAGTACAGTCTATGTCAAATTCTGTAATATAGCCCCTCAATATGTTGTTTAACTAGAATACAACTACACGAGAAGTCTTATTGCTTACCGAATTCAATTGTCTTACCAACTCAAGTGTCCATTTCCTCGATGCAACTATTTGTTATCTTCTAGTATTCTCCACTAATATTTCTAACCATTCAGTCAAAATAATTGGAAATTCACCAAACAAAATCTCATGCAAATTTGTGTACACATACCTTTGCATCCATTGTTCATCGCTCATCCAAGGGTTTCTATTATCCTTTTGGGGTGAGTTCTCATTCCTTCCCTTCTAGGAATTAGGTGATATCCTTCTTAGTTGGCCTCCGAAACATTCCCTCAACTATAGATTATGGGTCCCGACAATAGAACCATTTGTTGTCATGCAATTGTAGGACCCTAGGTTGAAGTTATATAACCAAAAAAACCTTTCAGATACCGACTCTTTCGACATCACCTACATGTAGGGGAAGTCTCACCCGAAGTATATACTGGGACTATAGGAACCACGTTTTTGCAGGTGTAAGGGGATGCGAGGCCATCAACATATTCCTTATTACTTATTTACTTTGTGCATGTTATTTTATGTTTTTTAGTCTTTGATTAATACATACATTCACTTATGAAATACCACTATAATGTAGGTTGCCACATAAATCAATTACTGTGCTACTTGTGGTTACTACGCATTGAGCATATAACAGGTAAATCTACCTTATAATGTATAACAAATTATTCATAATCAAACACAACACATAGGGAAAAAGAATTAATGTAGTTCACCCAATCCTTGGGCTACGTCCAAAACAATTGACTTCTTTATTATTCCTTCTTCAATTATCTCAGTATTAAACACTACGCTACAATAGATACATCGTAATATCAATCCCCATCCCACCTAGCTATTCTACAGTGAAAGCCTCTCTCTACAACCTATCCATAACATCCATAATTAAACTCTTTCTCTTTCTCAATCTATTACCCCATTGACGATGATAACCAACCCTATTCTTCCCGACCCATTACATATTTATACATGGAATTCAGGGCTCAAGACCCTATTTTCTTATCCCTAAATCCTATGACAACTCACTATGAATCATTACAACTCATATTGACTCATTGTTCAGATGTGATTTTCTTGATTTTGCGCCTTCGTGTTGCTTTTGCATTCCGAACTGTTGTCCTTCCTTTTCAATCGTTTTATCTCTAGATTTATTCTCTTCTTCTATATTTGTATCTATGTTAAGTATGCTTTTATTGCACACTTTGAACCTGCATGCACCTTTACTGCTCACTCTGCTTTTGTCTTCTCTTCTTTCTTCTATTGCTGCACATCTCCTCCATACTTAGGATTTTCCCCAAAGATGTATCCAAAATTCCTATCCAACATACATGATTGATGCAACATCTAGAACAAATAACCTCATACAAAAGTTTGATGTAATTTTTGATACAAAGGATCTAATATAAAATATTGATGCAACATGTGATACAAAAGAGTTCATCCAAATGATTGATGCAACATGTGATACAAATGAGTTCATAAAATAGGTTGATGAAACTTGTGACACACAAGACATAATGTATATGATTGGTGCTAATTGTGATGAATAAGACTTAATAGTTGATACACAAGACACAAAATATATGGAATCTGCCATGCAATTTATGGAGGAATTTTTTTATCAAATACAAGTCCCAAGAAGAAGTACAAAATGACAGAAGCAGTAACAACAAATGTGAAGAAGCAAAAGAACCACTAAATGACCTTTCCAATATGTTTTTTAGACCTTATGAATAATTATCCCTAAAAACAAATCGACGTGACTTAGGATATGAAAAAGGAAACAACTTTCATATCCCATACTACTCCAAACCAAATCAGTTTGTGAGTGCATGACTTCTTGAAGAAGTGAAGAATATTACTAATAAGTTCCAACATTGTCATGGTCACTTGGAGATACAATGTTTTGATATCCATTCTTGTCTTTGTAGGAAGACAAATCACCTATCTGAAAAGTGTCAAAAGAAGAAGAATGTTAAGAAAATAGTTAATTATGGATGGATAAATTCTTGGAAATGGAATAAAAAAGTAAAGAAACTACATCAATATTATCATCTAGTCAAGACAGAGGTAAATCCACAGTTGCATGGAGAAATTACAACAGTAAAAAGATTTCAAAAAACTTTTCCAAATTGTTTTTGTTGATGAACTAGATCCAATTCTATATGTTCTATGAAGTTAGAACACGAGTCAAAGATGGTAATCTCCATGCCTAAATGGGGGGAGCACATTGATGAAAAATGATACTCGCTTACACCTTCAGGGGGGGAGTAAAAATGGCTAGTGGTAATCCAAAAACCACAACATCAATTTGGTTAGTGGTAATACAAAAGTACCACATTGTTCAATTCATTTTGGTTAGTGGTCATCCAAAAACACCAGATAAATAATCAAAAGATTAAGATTGGATCCCTTTAACCATGAATCATTGAAGAACAAAAGAATCCCAAGCTCAAGCTTTGATTTGGTCAACCAATGTCAACAAATTTCTCACCTTGCACATGATAGGGGGGAATATCATATATCAATGATGATAGTCAGGATTCAATATTTGAATTCCTATCCTTCATAAAAATCAATCAACATTTGAGAATTCTAGAATGGCGATTGGTCTCCTGAAATCAAAAGAATGGAAATGTCCAGACATGGAAGTTGTTCACTTCTAGATTCAAATATTGGTGGTTTTTTAGGCATGTCTTCATCAAAACTTAGCTTAGCAGTGTCATATTGAAGATGGTACTGGTTTTTTTTTCCTTACTGTTACAATTATTCAGACTTGTGATTGAGAGGGGGAATGTTAGAGTGTGAGTTCCTAGATAATCAAAAAGTCTGAGACCAAATTGATACGAGTTTTAAACCATTGATGAATTATCAGTGGGATCTAGATCTGGTCCTGTCCATGTACTATAAATTCATATCATGAGATAAATGCAATGTGAATCATAATGTATTAAGGCCTTTTCCACCATTTCTTGTCTCGTCTTGCTTGTGCTAAATTCTTAATAGGGAATATAGGGACAATTGCAGTGAGGGAAACAAAATATAAGTACGTAAAATGGCCTCTTTTCTATACACTAAGAAGAAATGATATTTCCCTAAGGATGCTTTAGGTGTCATCCTATCAACCCATATGGAATTTGGTAAAGATAAGTGCCAACTTATCTGATGATTAGTTACAATTTTCTTGAGGACTCTTATCATATTTTTATTAGTATATTCTACCAGACCATTTCCCTAGGGGTAACCATTGGTTGCATATTTTATTTTCATATTCCTTTCAATAGCATACTTAGTCAATTTTAATGATGAAAATTATTTTTCATTATAAAATACCAAATATTGAGGAACACAAAATTTGGTCACTAGGTGTGATTCAAGGAAATAAATCACCTATTTTTTCTTTTAACACTTTTAGAGGTATTGCTTTTGTACAACATGTAAAGTAATCAGTAGTAGTTAGAATATACTTGTGAATTTGACATGAATTTGGATTGATTTCCCCAATAATGTCCAAACCCCATTGTTCAAAAGGGTTATCCACTGAAACATGTTGTAAGGGAAATGCATGTTTCTTCTCCCTTCTAGTTGACTTTTGACATACCTCACATTTCCTAACATATGCATGGGAATATTTAAACATGGTGGGCCAATAATATCCTTCCCTAATAATCTTATGTTCCATGGTGTCCCCTCCAAAATGTCCTCCAACAAGACCATCATGTAGTTCCTATGAAACCTTTTCTGCATCATATTCTTCAAGGCACCTTAACATAACATCATCGTAATTCCTTCTAAAAAGGATCCCATTGATAAGATGATATTGAGTATATTTGAGTATGAGGGATCTCCTCTTTCTTGGTTCCAAGTATTGGGGAGTACTACCATGGGTTAAGTAATATTTCAGCTCACAGTTCCAAGAGTCAGTAAGAACTAGGATATAGTAAAATTCATCTTCAAAACTCCTTCATCATACAATTTCTCTTCATCATTCCGTGTTCCTTTTGACTCAACTACAAGTTTGTAGAGTCATTTCCCTTTTACTATCTTGGCAAGCTTAATATCAAGTTCATACTCCTGCAAGGAATTTATCCAATGGGATCTTTTCTCACCCAATTATTTCTGTACCAATATATTTCTTACTACAGAGTAAGGTAACACTACTTTGGTTCTGGATTTGAGCAGGTAGGGCCTGAAGTGTTTAAATTCTTTGAAAACTACATATGTTTGTTTATCTACTTTAGGGTATTTAATCTCTTCAATTTGCAACCATGAACTCATGAATGCAATTGGTATTTCATTTCCTTCATCATTCTTCTAGGTGAGAACAATTGAAAATTCTATATCATAAGTGAATGTATACAAGATGAAATATTTATTGAATTCAGGACTCAATAAGGCTAGTGATTTTTCTATTTCTTCTTTGATATGAGTGAAAGATTCCTTTTCCTTGGGACCCCATTTGAACTCAAGGATTTTCTTTATCATATCTTGTATTGGCTTCATAGTTTAAGATAAACTAGGGATCACAAATCTATGCACACAATTTATTTTTCCAAGGAAGGATTGCATAGACTTTTTGTTATGAGGAAATAAAATCTTAGATATAGCTTTTGTTCTTTCTGGCTCTATCATTATTCCTACTTTGGAAATAACAAACTCTAGGATATTTCCTTCATCTACAACAAATATGGATTTCTTAGGATTGAGAGAGATTCCATACCATCTACATCTATAAAAAATATTCCTTAAGGATGAACATATTCCATTCTATTTCTAGAAAATACAGTGACATCATCAAGATACACTACAACAGATTAGCCAATTATCCCTATGAATGTCATGTCCATATCTCTTTGGAAAGTTTCTCCTGCATTTATTAGTCCAAAAGGATTTTTCTTGTATGCATAGGTTCCTCACTTGATATTGAATGTAATCTTCAACTAATCACTGTGGGAAACCATAAATTAATTATATCCTGAGAAACCATCTAGGAGGGATAACATCCCATATCTAGGGACACATTGTAGGATATGCTCCATGGGAGGAACATTCAACATGGTAGTTATCTTTCTCAAAGGTTCTGTTTAATTTTCTGAAGTCTACACATAACTTGTTATCTCCATTTTTCTTCTTGATAGGTACTAGATTGGTTATCCATTATGTATGCCTGATATGAAAGATAATATTGGTAGGCAATAACTTATTAAATTCTTCTTTCACTACAGGTTCTAAGTTTGGATGCATTTTCCTCAACTTTTTACTGAAAGGGTTTGGTGTTAGGATTCATTGGTATGATATGTTGAATTATCTTGGTATCAAATGTTTTTAGATCATCATATGTATAGGTAAATATATCCTTGTATTATCCAAATAATCTTATGAATGCATGGTTTTATGTAGGATAACAATTTGTACCAAGGTTGATAGTCTGAGGATTGGTATTAGTTCCCAAATTGATCACCTCATATTACATGGATGAGATGTTGGTCTTACAATTGGTTACCTTTTTGAATTTATCTTGTAAATCATATAACTTTTCTAGCCTCTCCATAATTTTTGGAATGCCATTCACTAGAATTCTTTTACCTCAGCTAATTATTCTACAAGAACTTTTGATGGACAATTTAGATCATGGTCATGTTGGATTTCATCAATGGCCAAATCTCTAAAGGTGTCTTTCATATGTAAGAAGCTGACGATCTACTGATCATATTCAAAAACCCTCCAATTTGTTATATTGTCAAGTATTGAAGGCTTGTATAACAATTCCACAAAAAAGTGTTAGGCATTATACCCTCTGATGGAATTAGCTTAGAAATGCCAATAGCTAAAATATCAACATCATAATTCAGGAAACGAGGAATAGGACTGATATTAAAAGCATCAAATTTCTTAATTAGATCTCATACTTCTGGCTGGTAGTGTTTCACATGACTATAAATTCATTGTATAGTGTTTCGTACCTTTCTCATGACAATTTTAGAATCACCAAAAGCTTTCAACAATTTAACTTTCAAATCCACTACTTTTCTTAATCCCTGAATTATGGCCTCATACTTAGTAGTATTATTTGTACATTGGAATTCAAGTCTACAATATATCAATTTTTTATTACCTTTGATGTATTTGAGAATGAAACCAATACCTTCACCCTCATTAGACTTGGATCCATCAAAGAACATAGTCCACACATCAATATTTACATTGGAATTAGTTTCTACATCTAAGTTAGACTTTACATCTGGGTTAGTATGTACATCATAATTAGTATTTACAACTAGATTAGTCTGTACTTTAGGGTTAATATCTTTCCTACCTACTATATTACAGCTAATCTCAACAATCTGAGTGTAATGAAGGATTTCATATTGAATGTGTGATTATGCATGTGGAGATATTTCAACAGTGAAATATCCAAAGAAAGTGTCCAAGTTGTAATTCCCAAGTATTGATTGATTGAACATTAGTGGCTCATTTGAATCATTAAGATCTGTGAAAACATTCTTCATGTATCTCTCCCTATATACTCTTATCTGGTTCTACTTTCCATTATAAGGAAGCTGCAAATGAGACCAATCAATGGCACAATATCCATTCAAAAGTGAAAAATATTCTCTACTTAATATGAGTCCATATGTTTCAAGAATGTCTACCACAATGATGTCTATTGTTTGATTAACCTTTGGATTAGAAGTCAATCTTACTAAGACCTTCTTTAATTCTCCCATAACCTTGATATTGGATCTATCTAGTTGTATGATTTGAATATCGATTTTTCCAAGTTTAGTGTTTAATTTTTCACACACTTTAAATGGAATAATATTAAAAGAGGCACATGAGTCAACCATACAATTGTTAACATTCCTATTTAATATTTCAAAGGTCAATAAGATAGGGGGAGTGGTATATTTTGACCTTTTTCCAATCAGGGAAGCATTGATAACATATTTCTTTTTAGTAGTCTTTTTTCCAACATTTGTATTCTTGGCATCTTTATCCTTTTTTTTTTGTTTCTCCCACATTAGTGTCTTTTATTTTTCTTGAATATTATCCTTGCAAAGTATTAATATTTTTTTCCTATATTTCAGTTAACTTCATCAAATCAAAAAGATAAATGTTCTCTTTAGTATTCTTCAAGTCTTCCGCAAAGTCATATTCAAGGTTATTAAAAATAGGTGCAGGTGAGGATTCAAACCCAGTGAGAATAACCCTTTGCTACTAATTGAGCTTTGGGGGTTTGGGGGAAGCACCCTCGAGAATTTGTTTTGCCTCGGGAAATGTAGCAAAGGGTTATTCTCAAGTTGAGGGAATTGATTTTGGTGAGATTTTTTTCTCCTGTTGCCAAGTTAACCTCTATAACATTCATGTTATCTGTTGCTGCTGCATTTGATTTTGAAGTAGAACAGATGGATGTGAATACGACATTCCTACATGGGGATCTGGAAGAAGAAATTTATATGAAGCAACCAAAAGGATTTGTTGTGAAGAGAAAGAAGGAACTGATATGCAAGTTGAAAAAGTCCTTGTATGGTTTAAAACAATCACCAAGGATGTGGTATAAAAAATTTGATACTTATATGCCGGGACTTGGCGTCACAAGAAGCAAAGAGGATCACTGTGTGTATTTTAAATTAATTGGTGATCATTTGATTTATTTGGTCTTGTATGTGGATGCAATGTTGCTGATAGGAAACAACAAGGAGATTATCCAGGATGTGAAAACTTAGTTGTCCTATAAATTTGACATGAAGGATCTTGGTGCTTCAAATTTCATTTTGGGCATGGAAATTAAAAGAGATTGGAAAAAGAGGAAACTATGGTTAAATCAAAGAAAATATGTCGAGACAATATTGCAGAGGTTTAATATGTAGGAATGTAAACCGATGAAGGTGTAAAGTTATTTGCAAATTAGTGTCCTAAGACACATGAAGAGGAGGAGGACATGTCTCGTGTTCCATATGCAAGTGCAGTTGGTACTTTGATGTATGCAATGGTCTATACTAGATCAGACATTGCACATGCAGTGGGATTTTTGAACAGGTATATGTCAAAACCAGGGAAGGAGCATTAGACAACAATAAAAAGGGTTTTCAGGTATTTTTGTGGCACTACTAGCTATGGATTGTGCTACCAAGGAATACCTGGATTGGACAAAGTGTTGGATATACATGGCTTTGTGGATGCAGATTGCGCTGGAGATCTGGATCGTAGGAGATCTACAAGTGGATATGTGTTTAACCTATTTGGAGGAGCAATAAGTTGGATGAGAAAAAGACATGCTGTAGTGGCACTTTCAACTACAAAAGCTTAATACATGGTAGCCACTTGTGCAAGTAAGGAAGCAATATGGTTACAAAGATTGTGTTCAGGTATTGGGTTGGTACAACAAGCTGTAAGGATAGATTGTGACATTCAGAGTGCAATTTTTCTTGCGAAGAACTCGGCTTATCATTCAAAGACAAATCATATTGATATTCAAGATCACTTTGTGAGAGACATGGTTGAAAAAATAAAAGTGTTGTTGATGAAGGTGGACACTTTGAAGAATGTTGCAGATTCATTAAAAAAATATGTGAGCACTAAGAAGTTTGCTTAGTGTAGAGGATCCATGGGCATTGCTTGTTAAGAACCAAATATCAATATAGCATAGAAAAACCTCAAAATAAGTACTCAATGCCTTGAAAAAGAGAGAAATTAAGATAATAAGCCTCTTCGAGGGGGTAACCTCCTTATTCCCACATAAATGTAAAATTCCAAGATGATTCCAAATGGAAATGTCTCCTTGGTATATATAGGAGATTAGGAGGTATAATTACAACTAATGGAATAAAGCTGACATAAATAAAATAACATTACTAATGTAATATGACCCAATTAAGGGGTAATGAGCCAATATTAGGGCTTAACATGCCCCTCCTCTTTAGACAAGTGTTGTCCACAACACTTGAGTAACTTTGGATGCTTCTGTATAAAAGACTCATCTTCCCAAGTGGAATCTTCAGCCGGTAGTTTCCTCCATTTAATGAGATACTTTGAAATGAATCTATTCCTTAGCTGGCGAACTCTTGTGTCATTGATGGCTTCAGGCTCCAATATGATTTTTCCTTCCTCATCAAGTTCTGGCAATATAGTTTGAACTGGGATCTTGTCGCCTATAACTTTCTTTAAGCATGAAACATGAAAAACTGGGTGTACTCATGAAGTATAACTTTTAAGTACGAACATGGAAAATTTGGTGTACTCATGAAGATGCAGTAAACTCCAATCAGAAGCGCCATAGTACCAATCTTTGCAACACCTTTGGCAAGGTCCATATAGTACTTTGATAATTTATTATCCTTTTGGTTTGATTGAGGGACGCCTGTTGTATGGTTGTAGTCTTTAAAACACCTAATCCCCTACTTCAAAAACTCTTTCACTGCCTATTGGATTTGTTTGTTGCTCATACATTTCAGGCTATGGTCGCTGTCCCTAATATTTGGAGCAGAACCATTAAGCTGATGCTCATGATCTTCCAAGGTTTGAACCTTAGATTTTCTTTATAGCTAGCGATGGAAGGAGGGTGGTATCCATAGAGGCTGGCAAATGGTGTCATTTTTACAAGGCAAGATGAAAGGAAGTACATACCACTTCCAAGGCAACCATTTGATCCATTATTTTGGTTTCATCATAGAAAAGCAACAAAGGTAGCCTTCTAGACTTTTGTTCACTATCGTGATGTTTGTCCATCAAATTGAGGACGATAGGATGAGCTATGAGCCAATTGAGTACCCAAACAAGAAAATAATTCATTCCAAAATGTCCATTGAAGATGGAATCTCACACTTCATAATAATCTTTGGGCTACCATGTATTTTTTGAACCTGCCTCCATGAATGCAATGACAACTATACTATCTTTGAAGGGATGAGAGTGCACAAAAGTAAAGGTGTACTTGGTCGGCCTATCAACAATCACCATGATGACACTTTCCTTCAGACTTCAGTAACTCTGATGAGAAACTTGGAACTCTCCTCCCAATGCTGAGTTGGGATGATAATGGTTGTAAAATACCCGGAGGTCCTAATTGTTTCCACCTTATTTTGCTAACAAAATTCACAAACCTTTGAACATAATTTTAAGGCCATCCCAAAAAATCCTTCTTGACTCCCATGAAGTTTCAAAAATCCTACCCTCCTACTATACAGAGGTGTGCAATTCCAATAACACCTTTTTTGATTTGGGAGTTCTACATAAATATAAGCTGAACATCTCTTTGTACCATAGTGAATAATTTTCCATGTAAAATGTATCCATGACCGAATCCCCACAGAACTTTTGAAATGAGAGAGACTACACTTTTTTCATTATTCTATCTATCCCTTGTTTTATTATCCAACTGGGTTGGGATGATAAAGATAGCATCAGTAGAAAGGCCTCAACATCTTCATCCTTTCTTGAGAGTGCATCTCACACAAGATTTTTCTTCCCCTTTTATGACGCATTTCCAAAACCATCCACATTCCTATACCCATTTTCTAGAGTTCTTCAAGATAGTCTTTGTTCCTGGGCAAAGTACTTAAGACTATCATGATCTGCTTTAACCTTGAAGTGCCTACCTATTAGGCAAGCACACCCATTTCTTCAATGCATGTAGCATTGCCACACCTCCTTCCATAAATGGGTTTGTGTGTGTCCTTTCCCTTTGGTCAACTTTCAAAAGCCGTATCTTCCTTCTTGCATTAGGATAACACCAATCCATTTCCCGAGGAATCAATAAGCATTCCACACAAAGGTTTTTGTGAAGTCCAGAGTGGTCACATAGGAGTTTCTGTACATCAATTCTTAAGTTGTTCAAAATATTTATATGCCTCTGGAGTCCATGAAAAATGTGCATTCTTGAAGTTGTCCAAGAAGCAGTTGCGACTTCCAGTGTCGAACAAACTTGTAGTAGGTAACTCACAAACCCAAAAATCCTCTTAAGATTCCTTCAATGTTTTGGGAATCGCCACCCACTGTATCTTTAATATTGTTAGGGTCTACCTTAACACCTTCATGAGATACACATGACCCAAATACTCTACCTCCTTCCACCCAAAGAAACATTTGGATGTATATAGGTTGTTGCTCTTAGTAGTTGTAGCACCTTGTCAACATGTCACACATGATCCTCCCCAAGACTTTCTATAGATTAGTGGTTATCATAAAAAATACTAACACAATTTTCAAGGAAGGGCTCGAAATATGGAATTCATCAACCCTTGAATGTGGAAGGTGCATTTGTAAGGCAAAAGGTATGACCAAAATTCATATAATGGCCTTCATGAGTTCGTAATGTTGTTTTGGGATATCTTCTTCTTCATTCTGAACGGATGATACCTAATGAAGATCCTATTTTGTGAAATAGATTGCCCATGTAGTTCATCTAATAATCTATCAATGATGTGAATGAGAAACTTATCTTAATAGTGATCTTGTTGAGCTTCCTATAACTGACATAATGCCAAGGAGCTATATTCTTGGAATAATATTACCATCAAAAGTGTGAAAAGTAAGAACTCTTTGTCTGTAATCTATCAATGCCAAATTTCTAACATTTCTTTTCAAACTATGCCTAATTTCACTCTTCCGGCATGGGTATTCTATGGTCTGATGTTAGGATAAACACTCCTAAGAATTAGGTGAACTTCAAGTGATCATGGTTTTGAGTGGGTGGAAGACCTGGGAATATCTTCAAATACTTTGTACCCTTTTATCAATGATCCCTGAGACCTGAGGAATACATGGCTTAGATGTTTGGACATCAAGTGAGAATAGCTGTGTAATAATGTCTTGGATGCCCCTTTTCACACTCTCTATATCATGCCACAGGAGTTTCTTATCACACCCATTCCTGCTCTCGCGGATACCCTCTTTTAACTCAATTTCTTTTCATTCTAATGAAAAATTTCATGAAAAGTCTTTGAAAATTAAAATCCACCGCTTCTACTGATCAGAACTACTGGATTCTAGTACAACATCAACACCACCTTAAGGGTATAGAAATAATTAGACTATTCATTACACATTCTACATAGTAAGATTGATTTTATTGCATTTTTCCCGGTGCAAAATTGATAGTTCCTCCATATGCACCACATTTGAAACTGGCGCCTGATGTTAATTGAGAGCTTACAATTTATAATGAAATTATGAAAATTTTAATCAATTAGGACTAGCTAATTTTTTGATGTATCCTTCAATCTCGAGGGTTTGAGGAGGCTAATTCCAGCCAATGCACACATAATTCTGAGACTATGGAGTTTTCAAACTCTTCTGTATGGAAACTTCCTAGCATTTTCATCTTGAGATGGTTCTGTTCTTGTTCTTCTTCCTCTCACAATCTAAGTGTAGAATAATTCTCTTTTCCTCACCACACCTGTCCTCATTGCACCTGTTGTCACAAATTGAAGCATAAACCTTGGTTTCTTCTTCCTTCTAATTGTTGAGGCCAACCTTGTAGGTTGAGGCTCTTTAGAAGAAGGAACACTATTCTCTCAATATATGTTAGGGATGGTCCCCTAGCATCCATAGCCATATTTCTACCTCTCAACATTCTTGTCATACCTTAAATGCATTCTCCAATGACGGTCCTCCCAAAATATAAGAACCCTCATGTTGAATGTTATCCTTTGAAATTCCTATGAATAAATCAATCACGTTCTCATCCGGGAATATCCTATAATTTTATATTGAATCTTGGGAAGTTCTCAATGCCTCAGAATCGACCCTTGTTTTGAGATTTATCACAATCACAAAGAAGGTATTTCTCCTTGTATCCTCATAGTGTGCTATCATTTCTTCCGTGAAAATTGTCCAAGTGACGAGTGATTTGCGAGAACAAATCCATCAATACCATACAAATTAATTGGGTTCTAAATATAAAGAAGCAATTCATACCTTTTGTGTATGTGGCACATTATGTAGATCAAAGAATATTAGGGCTTAACATTGCTACCCTGGATTGTTGACTATGTAACCCTGTAACCCCCTATATGCAAAGAAAACAACCAGTGGGAGAATGTTGGGTACGTGTTATATTATTTGCATGAGTAGTAGTGTCTACGTTGCAACGGGAACGCAGGGGGGCAAAATCCATCTGCACAGGGGTTCGGGGGCAACATCCTCGAGAATTTTTTTGCCTCTGGAAACGTGTCAATTTTTTGCCTCGTTTTTCATGTTGCCTCATTTTTAGTGTCCATTATTGGGTGGTTTTTGGGAACATGGTGTTTTTTCGATGGTTTTCTATTTCTGGTTAAGGAATTAGGGTTGTTGACTAATCTAGGTCATTGGGTTAGGGTTTTGGATGCCGCTGGATCCTATATGTATATTGTATTGTAAACAATGTATCACTATGAATGAATATAGATTATGCTAGTTTTCCCGGTTTTGGTTTCCAGGGGAAAAATCTCTGTGTAATGTGTGTATTTGTCGTTGTATCTTTTTTGTTATTTTACTGAAAATATGTTTGTAGTAAATATTGTACAAGGTTAAAATATACATAGAAAGGGTTAAAATTTAATGAAATGCATGATGCTGGTGTGAAAAAAATGTAGTGGTAATAAAAAACATAATTACACAAAATAAAATAATCATAAATTTTGCATATTCATAGACAACGATAAGGAACTTGTCTTTTAATTTAAGAAAGTACAAGAAACTGGTTGCATAAGAGTGATTTTCCACCCAAACATATGTATCTACTATAGATACCACCCCCAAGATGGGATATGAGGCCACTAGGGAAAAGGAAACAAGCTACATGCTCCTCTCTTTCTCAACCCAACCCATTTTCTCTCATGCTCAATGAATTCATCATAGAGCATTGTAGGCATATTTTTCAACCATCAACAACCAAGGCATATCTTCCACTACACCACTCAACACAAGGAATGCCTACCCTTTCTTTGATCAACCACCCCTTAGAGTACCCTTCTCTCACAATGCTCTTCAATTTGTGCATAAAAAGTCCAATCTATTGTATGCTTTCTAAGATTTTATTTCATGATCAATACTTGGCTTCTCAAGCATCCAAAGAGCAACAAATTTATAGTGGGTAAAGGTTTCCTAATTTTTTCAACCTCACAACCATCACTCTTTTGTCTAAAGTCATCTTATAGTGCTCATTTTAGTCAAATTATAGATTTTTTTTCATGGATAGCCATGGTGAACATAACATACACCTCCTAGAGAGTGAATGTGAGAGTTTTGGAAGGAATGCTTGAGTCAATGGAATGAGAGGATTAGTGAAATCATGGATAACATTACTTCTAACCATTGAACATAAGACTTTTAAAATTCCCATAATGAGTGTACTCAACCCATGCTTCCATAGTTACTATGTGAGAAGAATTTCACACCAACTTTTTGTGTGCATTCAATCATTGGTTTTAATGAGTCAAAGGGGTTAGATGGCTTATTTATGACACATAGTGGAAAGAGAGATGAGTTTTAAGGAATACGTTTGGCAATTGTTGGTTTACTTTTACATAGGCCCCCTTATCTCTTCCCCCATAGTGGAATCATAGCCCCTCTAGTGCTCTACCCAACCATCTTGGACCATTATATTATATTTCAACATTAATATTTACATAGATTCAAGTCACAATGACAACCCTAACACATGGAACATACATGGATATTTACATCCTACATACTTGTCCATTCACTAGTTGAGCCTTGGCCTTAATCTACACACAAGAAATCCATACTAGCACATTTACAACATTTACATGGTTTGGTTTAATACATGCTAGGGATTAACACTAGGTATTACAAGAGGGTAATCACATCCACAGTTTGTAAGGATGATCATCACTCACTACGAGGTGCTTAAGTGGGTTACACATCATTCTAACATCTAGTTTTTTTGTAAGAGTTCATTTCCTTGTGATGCCCACAAATTACATCTCCTTATACAACTCCATTGGTTGAATTTCTACCAATAATATGAATATCTTAGTGAACACATACACATAATATTTTAGTGAAAAACAATTATATTAAGTTCTAGTATAAAGTGAAATATTTTGAACAAATGGTGTTATTATGGTGAAAAATCTCAAATTCCTTTTAAAAAGAAAAAGTGTGACTTTTTAAAAATATTTTAATTAAAAACAACACTCTGTAAAATAATAACAATTTGTAAGATTATAATTGCATCATTTTGAACAAATGGTGTAATTACGTTGAAAAATCTCAAATTCATTAAATCAAAGTTTGAAAAGGTTATTGGGTTGTGACAACACATACCCTTTCCATTACATTCATTGGGAGGTTTCTCAAGCGTCTGGCTTTCTGAATGCTTGGAAACACTTGAGGTCTCTCCTAATTAAATGTAGAAGCCTATGAGGAGCTTCTTGAGAATATATTGTAAACCATTTCTCCATTGGATAAGAAATAAAGAATACAAATGCCCCCCATTTCGTTCTTGGCTGTACTGAGATGTGTTTATGCTCTTATTTGTTGTTTGATTGTTCATCTTCATTTTTTTTTGTCTTTGTTCATGAATTACGTTTGCATGCTTGAAGTCCAACGAGTGGTATCAAAGCTGAGCTTGGGTGAAGGTTTGTGAGAGCTGAGGCAATATTGTCATTTGCACATAGAGAAGGAGAGTCCTCTACAAGGGAACTGGGGGTTTGGCACTATGTCCGGGAGGAGGAAAAATACTATGAGTTTGAAAGGTTGTTGGATGTTGAGGAGAAAGGTCAGTGGGGTGATGGAGTCAGAATCCATGGCAACGATTGGAGCAAGGTTTCCTCTTGTGTATACTTCTTATGTATGCCAAATTTTGTAGTTTGGAGGATGCATGTGAAGCGTTTGATGAAATGTCTCAACGAGATGATCGTGGACCATTATGATGAGTTTCCAAAGGAGTCAGAGTTAGATCTGGCAGTGATGGTGGAAATTCAAGCATGTAAGGGGAGTGTTGATGGGTTTACTCATATTCGAAGGAATGATGAAAGTCTTAAATGAAATGTTTGAGGTGGAGTTATGAAAATGGGCATATGACTATAATACCTAGTTAGAAATCTATACCCCGGGTTTGAAATGTAATCGGTAAAGTCTATACAACCTAGGTGATAGGGGGGAGCATGTGATATTCTCAGATACCTTGACTTTGAGGGAAGTTTGATAGTTTTGGTTATGGAAAAAGGGGGGGAATGTTAGGTCAAGAGTCATGGTTTTGGGCACATGTTTTTGGTAGCTCATTGGTTTAGATCCCATGGATTTCATGTAATGAAGCCTAAGGTCTTAGGATATTCCATTGAAATTAGCCTGGAGGTGAGGGGTGAAGGCTCACTTGGCTAACTTGGCTGGATTTGGTCAAGAGAACAAATTTTTATATATCTGTTGGTCATGGTGATGGAGCTAAGGGATGCATATTGTGAGATCTTACTATCCACAAATCATCATAACAAATATATGAGTTTTTCAGGATCACAAAGGGAGATTTGTTTGCAAACTTGGAGAATCATTGTATGGCCTAAGGTAACCAGGAAATGGTACAAGATATTTGATTCCTTCATGGTGAACCAAAGTTTCTTAAGAAAAATTCCTTCATTGTTTTGCAAGACTTGGAGGCCAAGGAAATAGTGCAAAAAACCTAAGTCTGTCATTTCAAATTTCTTCTTAAGGATAGTTTTCACATGGTTTAAAATTTTTGAGTCACTACCAGTAAGGATAAGTTCATCAACATAAAGGACAAGGATTATGAGATGGTTTCCTACTTTCTTGGTATAGACATTAGGATCATAATGACATCTAGAGAATCCAATGTCAATAAGAAAGTTGTCCATTTTAGCATACCAAGCTCGGGGAGCTTGATTAAGACCATAAAAAGATTTCTTAAGGAGAAAAACAAGGCTAGAGTCATTATGGACATAGCTAGGAGGTTGTTCCATTTAGATTTATTCTTGCAAATATCCTTGCAAGAAGGCAGGTTTAACATCCATTTGGTGGACCTCCCATTTATGTGAGGCAATAAGGGAAAGAAAAAGGCAGATGGAATTCATTTTGGCTACAGGGGGAAAGGTTTCATTATAGTCAATTCCTTAAACTTGAGAAAATCCTTTGGAAATTAATCAAGCCTTGTGTCTTTTAACACTTCCATCTGATGCATACTTAGTTCTTTAGACCCATCTACATCTGACAAGTTTTCTTCCTTTTGGAAGAGGTACAAGATACCAAGTATCGTTTTCCATTAAAGAACAATAATCTTCATTCATTGTTGTATCCCAATCTGGATGAACTGAAGCTTCTGCAAATGTCTCTGGATCATGAGTCTATGAAACTTGAGCCAAAAGAGAAGAGGCTCACTGGAATTATGAACATCTATGATGTTGATATGAAGGATCACCGACAAGATCAACAATTGCTTCTCGTGTTGAAGTGACCCATCTAGGAAGCGGTGGAGCTGGTGCTGGTTCAGGTTCAAAGGACTCATCTAGAGGAAGGTGAGCAGGCGGAGGTGGATTTTCATCCTCATTTCATCATCTGAAGAAGAAACTATAATAGGAACACAAAAAGGCACAAACATTGAAGATGGCTCGCAGGCCAAAGAAGGCACAATCGTCGAATTAGGCTCGCAAGACAATAAATTTTCATCAAATTTAACATCTCTTCAAATAATAATTTCATTACAATATGGTTGAAGAAGTCTATAACCTTTGACATCTTCAGAATAACCAACAAATATACACTTCTCACTTTTAGGCTGCAATGCTTTCCCTTTCTCATCAAGAATGTGAGCCCATGCTATACTTCCAAATACACGGAAGTGACTTACATATGGTTTAATTTTAGTCCAAGCTTCTTCCAGTGTTATATTTTTAAGAGCCTTTGTGGGAGTGAGATTTACTATGTAATTTTCACAGTTGATTGCTTCCGCCCAATACTTTATACTTAATCCCTTAGATTGGATCATACAATTAGCCATTTCTCTTAATGTGTGGTTCTTTCTCTCATCAACACCATTTTGTTGTGGTGTATATGGAACAATGTGTTACATTTGGATGCCCTGTGTAGTGCAGTAACTTGTAAAATTATTGTTCACATATTCACCTCCATTATTTGTTCTTATCTTTTGAATTTGATGTCCATATTGCTTTTCTACAAGGGCCTTGTAGGCCAAAAACTTGTCAAAATTTTTTCTCTTAAGTTTTAAGAAGTAAACCCAAGTACGTTTGGAAAATTCATCAATGAAAGTTAAGAAATACTTGCACCCAAAAAAAGAAGGAGAAGAAAGTGGACCACACAAATCACTGTGAACAAGCTGCAAAGGGCCTGAGGAGTGCCAAGAGGCACATTTGTCAAAATTGTCCCAATGATGTTTATTGAGAACACAACTGACACAAACACTATCTCTGCATGAAACAAGAGGAAGGAAAATCACCATATGTTGATTACATAGTTGCTGCAATGAGCGATAGTTTAGATGAACAAACCAATCTTGCCAAAGTTTTCTCAAGTCATCACTATGAGCAACAAAAAATGATGACCCAAAGTTGTCAAACTTGTACAACCTGATAATATCATCAACAATTCCAGTTGCAAGAACATGCTTAGGATATTTTAGATCCTTGATTACAACTTGGTGAGGTGAAAACACTGTGGTTTTACCTTCACCTGAATGAGTGATTGGATATACTGATAGAAGGTTACAAGAAAGACTTGGAACACATAATACATCAATGAAATGACCATTGTCTACTTGAACTGTTCCAGATCCTACAACACTGAGAGATCTATCATCACCAAAAAATATTTTCTTGGTGTTACAATCATTTAGAGAAGAAAATATGTCTTTATCCTTAGCCATATGATAATATGCTCAAGAATCAATAAGCCACTCATAAGAAGAAGAAGTAGAAGTTGTATTGAAGGAGAAATCAGAAGCAGAAAGTGCATGTCCATGAGAAGAAGAAGAAGAAGTAGAATCAATATTGATGTTGTGCTTCTTCACCATTTCTTCTAAAGATTCCATCTTCTTGAAACATTTGGACTCATCATGACCATCTTTATCGCAAAAGTTGCAATGTCTATCAGTCTTATTATTTTTATATTTTTCTCCTTTATCACCATTACGAGTTGAAGCTGTTTGAGCAGGTTTGGGACCCTTATGTTGCTTGTTGTAGAAAGGATGTTGCTTCTTGGGATTCTTGGGTTTATCTTTCTGTTGGGCAACTAAGGCTTTGTTGGAGGTACCTACAGTGTTGATCACTCCAAGTTGTACACACTTATCTTTCTCTCTAATCAAAGCAACACAAAAGGAATCAAGAGTGGGTTTTTTATAAGTTATCCCTAAAGTCTCTCTCATTGCAAAAAAGGTAGATACAAACACAAAATATGCACTACCTAGCTCAAAGACAATAAGATAGATGCAATGCTCTTCCTCCATATTTATCTCACATTCTTCACACAAAACTATGAGTGTTTTAAACTTAGATAGATAGTCTCCAATGCAAGAAAAATCACTTGGATTTAAAGTCAATACTTAATTTTCTAATTGTTGTGCTCGAATAATATTGAGTTTACCAAATTGAGTTTCATTCTTTTCCCAAGCTTCATCGGGGTCATCAATTTCTTTAAGGTGGAACCTTAAATCAAGAGAGATGGCCATTCACATTAGTCCACATGCTTCATCACTCCTATTAGCCCATTTGACTTTCTTATCAGCATCAGTGGGTTCTTTTTCCTTTTCCAAGGTAATCCAGTACAAGCCTTTACTTATTAATAAATCCTCCATATGAGATTTTCATTGGAAGTAGTTGGTGCTAGTAAGAAAAATATTACTGGAAGGATCCATATTAAATATGTAGATAATATGGATTTCAAAAATAAAACTGATGATTTGGATGGAAATATATCGAAAAATTATGCGGTTTTAAAAAAAATGGCACTAAAAACATCCACGACCCTAGCCAACGCAGCCACTTGGAGCAATTTATTAATACAAAAGAAAAATATTACAGAGAGATTTTACAAGAGAGTTTCTCACAATCGATCATCGATAAATGACACTCCATGCTTTTTAAATAGAGATCATGGACCAATCGAGTGTTAACCCATATATCAATGGTCATTAAGATCGAGGAGAATATGAACCATCAGATCACTCTATGTTGGGAACATATCGTGACTGTTGGATTACCTAACTACAAATGCATACTAATGCATACTAAAGAAACACACTAAGAAACACACTTTTACCTAACGACACATTAGACCAAGTAGATATTAACTAACTCCTAACTGTCTAAATATCCTAAAAAGTGGAGGTGCAGTGGTGATCCAGATGGATGTCGGCGACCTCCCACCTATTCCAACTAGCTCATTTTGGCAGTTTTCCAGTTTGGCAGTTTTTTCCTAGTTTTTGGGTCCTCGACTTCCGAGGCCGTTTTGAGGCCCTAAACAACATTTTTAGTGCTCTCCACAATCAAATTGTAGATAGAGTTTGATTCTGATGGAAACATGTGTATTCCTTAGATAGAACTTTCCAACGGGCTATCGTGCACCTAAAATGGATATCATATGCAAACGTTATGACCCCGAGAAGTTGATGTACTAAATTACCCCAACGGGGCCCACACGACTTTTGGTGCTTCATCTCTTAGGGTTAGGTTTTTGAATGTATAGGGTTTTGGCATTCCTGTTTATTGTAAAAAGTCTTGGAGAGCCTCATTGTAACCATATTCTTGCGAACGAGCTCAGGCGTCACATCTCTTCTCCGAGATAAGCTGCCACCGTTCTAGCAAGCTTGTTTTCCATTGCATTTTACGGTTTCAACACAATTTCTTATTGAATAGAAACCAATTTTACTGTATCTTTGTTATTATTTTGTTTCTGTGTTAAGAATAATAATAATATGTATTCATTTCATTCTACTCATAAAATCTGGATCAGTGGTATTAGAGTGGTTTGCTCCTTGTCGTTTTTAATGTATGTCCCCGATGAGGTTAGGGTAAAAAGAATTGGGTCTAGAGCTTGTTTATCTTGATGAAAAAATCTCTCGCACTCCCAAGTGACCACTCATGGAGGGAGAAAAGAAATAAGATAGGATAGGAGATCATTTCAAAAATTTTCTTGAGGAATCCCTCACGCAATAGAGGAATGAAATGATGGATAGTTTTGCGCAAATCTTTCGGCGGCTACCAACAGGCGACACATCTTCCTCGAGCGGAGACATCGCCCCATTCAAGGTACAAATAAACTTTGATATTATCATATTTGAAGGTCAGATAGATGCATATGTTGTAAACAAATGGTTGAATCTGCTAGACGGGTATTTTTTTGTCCATAACTTTTCGAATAGAGAAAAAAATTACTTTTGTACTCCTCAAAGTCGTTCCCCATGTCAAAGATTGGTGGGATACTTTCTGTGAGAAAAAGGAAATAAATGAACCCTCATTATTTACAACCACACTCACCTATGATTCCTTTAAGGATGCTATCAAGGAACAATACTACCCTGTCGGAAGTTATGACGACGTGTATACAAAATGGACCACAATACAACAAGAAGGAGACCAAGCAGTGCCATAGTTCGAAAATATCTTCCATACCTTGTGCACAAAGTTGGGTATCAAATATTCTGAACGACATCTGGTGCTCAAGTATCGCGGTGGTATGCATAGATACATCTAGGCTGAAATGGAGTTTTTGGACATCTCTTCCTTGGGCGCGGCCTATCGATATGCCGTCAAAATCAAGCAAAATATTAAACAAAAGATGCGACAATTTGGGCCTGGGAACCCCTCACATCAAAAGAAAGTAAAGGGAAACCCCAACCCGCAGAACAAAAGACAAAGAAAATATGGACAAAATTAGGACAACCAGTCTAGGCCGCAAGCAAAGAAGGACACTGGAAAGACAAAGAAAGATACTGGGAAGTGTTGCAACTTCCATAAGATCCCCTGGCACAACACTGTTGATTGTCGCTCAAAGTAATCATTGGTGGATGAGGTGAAAGCCTCTGAATTAGATGCAGGTTCTAACTCTGAGTAAGAACTAGAAAGGGGAAGACAGATCATTGACATGGAACCTAGTGCCACCGCTGCTACCACCAAGGTCCAACTTGGTGAACCAAATGAGCCAGAAGAAGGCAAGCACCTCTTCCATTCACAGATGTGGGTAAAAGGAACCCTACTACACTTTATTGTTGATAAAGGTAGCTAGAATAACCTCATCTCAGAAGAGGTCATCAAGTGGCTAGCCCTAACGACAACACCGCAACCATAACCCTACACCATTGGATGGCTCCACCAAGGAAGCGATCTCTGCAACAACTAACAGTGTTGCCTGTCGTAAAACATCAAGCCCTTCAAAGATGAGGTATTGTGTGATGTTGCTTCTCTCAAAGTTTGTAATGTTCTTTTGGTCTAACCTTGTTTATGGAAACATCATGTTGTATATGAGTCTAGGCCTCGCAGTGTTATTATTACTTTGAACATGAAATTGTACAGGATACCTGAAGCAGGCCCACCTAGTGTTATTTCCTTGATCTCTGCCAAGGAATTTAGGAAGGTCATCTCTCGAATTGGGAAGTTTGTCTTCTTCGTGATTATCTCTCAAAGTGAGCGAAAGATTGCAACCACATCTAGGGCCTCTGCGTCTGACCTCTCCACACAACAGAAGAAAGTTGACAAGGTTGTGTAAGAATAAAAAGATATATTCTCCTCACCTACTGGGGTACCTCTGCACTGTCAGGTCAAACATCCCATCGATTTGACCCCCATCGCACCGCTTCCCATTGGGTCAGTCTACCACCACTCTTTGTTAGAGAATGAGGAGATCAAGTGACAGATCCAAGAACTACTCCTAAAGGGGCACATCCGTCCCATCTCATCACCTTGTGGGATCCCAATCGTGTTGGTGCAGAAGAAAGACGAGACCTGGTGACTTTGCATTGATTATCAAGCCCTAAATAAAATCACAGTCAAGAATCGATACCTGATTCCCTGAATCAACGATCTCCTTGATCAGCTCAAGGGAGCCAAATACTTCAGTAATATTGATATGAAGTCTGGATACCACCAGGTCCCCATAGAACAGATATATGTATGGAAGACTGCCTTCAAGTAAAAAGAAGGTATTTTTGAATGGTTGGTCATGCCCTTTGGTTTGAAAAATGCTCCCACAACTTTCATGAGGATGATGGAAGATATTCTGCAACCTTTCACCAATACTTTTGTAGTGGTGTATCTGGATGACATCCTCATCTACAACAAGACTTGGGAGGAACACTTGCAACATATTCAACAGGTTCTTCACACCTTGTGGCAACACAAGTTATATGCCAACTTGGAAAAATTCTCTTTCGACATGGACAAGATCCATTACCTAGGATACATCGTGGATTATCATGGTGTGCATGTGGATCCAACCAAGATCTAGGTCATCCATGACTGGCCAGCCCCAACCACACTCACTGAGCTTCAGAGCTTCTTAGGCCTTGCCAATTTTTATCGCAAGTTCATGTTGGGATTCTCCCATATTGCATGGGCCCTCAGCCAAGTAACCAGGGGTGGTGGTAAGGAAATATTTGTGTTGGGCCCGTCCCCAAAAAAAGCATTCGATGATTTAAAATAGTGCTTGTGCTCAGCCCCAATACTTTCATTACCGGACCTGCAACAGATCTTTGAGATCAAGACAAATGCTTTGGACTATGTTGTGGGCTTAGTTCTCACTCATCACAGACACCCCATGGCCTATCATAGTGAGACACTATTAGATGTTGTCCATAAGTACCCTATTTACAACAAAGAAATGTATTCCATTGTGTAAGCCTACCGTTAGTGGAGACATTACATTCTTGGGAATGAGACAGTCATCCACACAGATCATAATGCACTGTAGTTCATGCAGACACAAGGAAAATTGCAGAATGACCGCCATCAGAGGTGGTCCACATACTTGTAGCAGTTCCACCTAAACATCAAGTACAAAAAAAACAATACCAACCAAGTCCCTGATTGCCTCACTCGACCTCCAGTCATGTCACTCACCACAATGCTAGACTCTTGTGACCACAAGACCTCTGGATGGCCCAACCTCTATGAGATAGACTCTGACTTCACCACCACATACCAAATGTTGGGAACAAACTCAGTTGTCTCTAATTTATATCTTCATGACGGGATATTGTACCAATTGGGGCATCTCTACATTCCATAAAGTGAGTGAGCGACGGTGATTTGGGAAGTCCACCACAGTTGGGTGGCAAGACACTTTGGTGTCGAAAAGGCAGTGGCAGTGCTACAAAAACATTTCTACTGGCCAAAACTTCAATAGGATGTCAGCAAGTATATCAGGTCCTGCACTGCCTACGCTATTTCCAAACCGACCACTAATAAACAAGGCATGTACCCCCCCTGCCTACTCCCGACAGGCCATGTGAATCCATTTCAATGGATTACATGTCGGGCCTTCCATCCACCAAGAGGAAAAATGACCGTGTTTTGTGGTTATTGATTGCTTTTCCAAGATGGCGATCTTAGCCACTTGCAAGAAGAGCATTGTCTTAGATCATTTTGGAATCCAACAAAGCATTGTCTCAGATCAGGACAGTCAGTTCCTCATCACAGTCGGTCAAGCCTCTGGTCACTGTTGGACACCAAACTCACCAAATCCACTACCTTCCACCCCAAGTAGATGGACAAACTGAGTTCATCAATCAAATGATCATGCATATCCTATGCATGTAGAATTCCAAGCACCCCCACACATAGGATGAGAGTCTTCCCTATGTTCAACATAGATACAACCAAGCCCTACATAGCTCAACCGGCCACAACCCATTTCAGGTCGGGTTGAGATTCCAACCATTGGGTCCCATGGATGTTGCACTACCTCTTGCGACCACCCTAACCGACTCATCTCCTGGTCCAACTGAAGCTAAAAAAGCCTCTCGATTCATTGAGTGGATCCAACACATCTGCCAATAGGTTCAATATATTTTATATAAGTCCAATGTCAAGTACAAGTAGCACCATGATCAACATCGGGTGCCACATAAGTTTTAGGTGGGAGACAAAGTGTGGTTGCACTTGCAGAAAGAATTCCTTACAGGGCCCCATTGGAAGCTTCTCCCACTCTGTTATGGACCTTACACCATCACCAAGGCTATGGGTGACAATGATTTTGAGCTCAACATTCCCCCTTTCCTTGGCCTGCACCCAGTGTTCAACGTGGATCTCCTTCGACCATATTTCCCACCATTATTGGACACCTAAGAGATAAAAGAAAAATTGACACCCACCGAGCTCAACCCTCACTGCATGCAACAAGAATCCAGTGATCATATTGTGGACACACAAGTCAAGGGCACTCGCCAACAAATGATCCAACTTTTTCGAGTTGTCAAAGCACGACAGCTCCTGCAACAAGGCAAGTGGATTACCCGGGGCCAAATTCAACAAAAAATTCCTCATCTGATGGGGAAACTCAATGCAATGGAGTCCATTGCTTCCTAAGGGGGGATGATTGATCCAGATGGATTTCTATGGCTTCCCACCTATTCCAACTAGCTCATTTTGGCAGTTTTCCAGTTTGGCAGTTTTTTCCTAGTTTCTGGGTCCCCAACTTTTGGGGTCGTTTTGAGGCCCTAAACAACGTTTTTAAGGCTTGCCACAATTAATCTATAGACAGAGTCAACGTTTGATACAACATGTGTATTCCTCGGATAGACCTTTCCAACAGGATATCGTGCGCCTAAAATGAAGATCGTATGAAAAAGTTATGACCCCGAGAAGTTGATATACTAACTTACCCCAATAGGGCTCACATGACTTTTGGCGCTTCATCTCCTAGGGTTAGGTTTTTGGATGTCTAGGGTTTTGACATTCATGTTTATTGTAAAAAGGCTTGGAGAGCCTCATTGTAACCATATTCTTGCGAATGAGCGCAACCATCACATATTTTCTTAGAGATAAGCCACCACCATTCTAGCAAACTTGTTTTTCGTTGCATTTTATAGTTTCAGTACAATTTATTATTGAATAGAAACCAATTTGATTGTATCTATTTTATTCTTATGTTTATGTGTTAAGAATAATAATAATCTGTATGCATTTCATTCTTCTCATAAAATCCAGATCAAGTGATGCGGTGGTGCTTGACTTCTCTTGGCTTACAGGAAGGTGTTGATTGATTCGTTGGGAAAGGTATTGAGAAATTGATGTCAAGATGAAGATTGTTGGGTTGTGACAACACATACCCTTTCTATTACATTTGCTTGGAGGTTTCTCAAGCATTTGGATTTCTAGATGCGTTGAAACACTTGAGATCTCTACTGGTTAAATGTAGAAGCTCGTGAGGAGCTTCTTGAGAATTGTAAACCATTTCTCCATTTGTTGAGCAATAAAGAATACCACTTCCCCCCATTTCATTCTTGGTTGCACTGAGATGTGTTATGTTCTTCTCTACTATGTGATTGCTTATCTTCATTTTTTTTTTTTCTGTGTTCATGAATTATGTTTGCATGTGCCTCAAGTCCAAAAAACATTGCAACATTCATGTAGATATATATTGACAATGATTTTATATTTTATATGAGAATTGAAAATAAATAAATAAAACTTCTTCCGAGGATAGTTTTTTTGTTTCTTTCATATTTCTCTTACATGCCCATAGTTTTTATGGTTTCCATTCACATGCAAGTTAAATAGAGATGAGAGGCAAACTCATAGGAGAGTAGAGAGCAAGTTCAACAGAAACGAGAGCCAAACTCATAGGAGAGTGTAAATATGCAGACGATTAATGGTAGGAATCTATCCCCGCAACTTGAGCTTCAACAATTCAGTGATGCAGAATCACGAGAAGAGAAACATCGAAGATATTAAAGAGAGTTCCTTTTGGAGGTGAAGGCATATGTATGTGAACAATATTCAGGTATCGATATACAAATGAGTTCGAAGTTTTGTGAAGAATCAGGGATCAACATGAATCATGAATGATCCTCATACAAACAAAATAATCTATTAATATGATTTAATTGGATTTATTAAAATACATGAGAGGAACTTCATTTATAGAAATGAAGAGACCCAACAAATAGCTAAGAATAGTTGTTTAGTTGAGAGCCTATGTAATCTTAGAACTCACATAGGTTGGATGTGTTAGAAAACACCAACGCCAACACCCCCCCATATGTAGATTTTAACCTTGTACAATATTTACTGCAAACCTATTTTCAGTAAAAGAACATAAATTATACAATGGAAAATACAAACATTACATAGATATTTTTCCTCTGGAAACCCAAACCGGGAAAACCAACATATTCTATATTCATTCATAGTGATACATTGTTTACAATACAATATAGATATAGGAGCTAGTGGCATCCAAAACCTTAACCCAATGACCTGGATTAGTCAACAACCCTAATTCCTTAACTAGAAATAGAAAACCATCGGCAAAAACCATGTGCCTGAGGCAACATGAAAAATGAGGCAAAATGCAAAGAATATAACACATACCCAACACCATAAGAAAAACGTAGGGAGAAAACAAAATAAAACAAAGATGGGTCCCGACAACAAGGCTTGATGAGGTACCCATGTACAAACTCTCATAACTGGAGAAAGGGAGAAAAACTCATAGGAAAAAGATCCTCTCCAAAAGAGAGAAAAACACCAGTGTTGAAAATGGCGTTGGAGCTGAAATTGAAGAAGATCCCACAAAGATGCATTGAAAAACAAGAACATGAGGCATTCATAGGTTGGAAGCTCAAATCAAGAAGTATGACCTAAAATCTAAATAAGAGAGCCAAGTAAACTCAAAGAACATGGTTGAATTATGAAGCGAGAGAGGATTGGTTGCAGAGGCACGAGAATGACAAACACTAACACCCATCACATAAATGCTTCAGAAAAATAGGTTCCGGTGAGGAACCATAACAAAGGCTTCAAACATAAGCAAACACCATCAACCATCAAAATAACAATGAGGCCTATGGAGGATAAAGGCTCTTAATAGGAAGTATCGCCAAAACTCAAGAGAGTGTGAGTTAATCCCACGTTATCAACGCCATCAAATATCCATGTAGAAATATAAATTTCAAACCTCTGAAGCAAAGAGACCAATCCTTTGAAATGAGTCCTGACATAGAAAGTTGGATGGCGTACTCATGTACAATCGACAAAAACATTATAAAATGAGTGTCCTTATGGATGCCAATCCATCTCACCGAAGTGCATGGGTCACTAGCCACTGCAACTACTGAGTCAAAAAAAGGAATGGTGCTTGATACAAGGTTCACTCTTAAAATAGTTGATGTCAAACAAAACTAGTGAAGCATGAAGAATCACCCAAGGAAGCATTGCACAACACCCCCGACAATGTTGAACTGAGTGGAAAAGATGATGACAATTAATGTTACAATTGATGACTAAAGTATGGAGTACAAGCTAAAGGAGACAAAGATGCAAAACAACCTAAGCAAGAAACACTCTAAAGTGGCGAGGGATACAAATGCCTAGTTACACTCCTAAAACTATATGCACGAGTGACACACAATCTAATTCTCAAAAGTGCAAAACGTGAGGTACCATAAATAACCATCATAGACAACGATCCTCAATATAGGTCCCCACAAACAAGGCCATGTTAGGTACCCATTTACAAGTGAGGAATCAACATCTCTTCATTGAGCTCATGATCACAAGAAGAAGAAGAAGAAGAAAATATATGTAAAATAAACATTAAATGTGGTGTGCAACCAACATTTGGAAAGAGAGTAAAATGCTCTTTTCAACACCTCAAACCAGACACAAATCGATATCGAGAAGATCAATATGCTCATAATATCAAAATGCCATACAACTCACCTGTTTGGCAGTTGTAAGGAACGCCAGATTTGCTCCTTGTTTGCGAATATATATCAAACGGGACCTTGTTCGATCATCTTCATGGAGAACAGAGAGGTAAAAATGGTTTACTGTGGGATGCCCAGCTGAAAAATGGTTTGAAAAGATAACTATGCCACTAATTATTTCTTATTTTTTTTCTTATTTTTATATAAATATAATTAAAATGCTTTTCCAAAAAGATGTTAAATTCTTTTTAGTACAATGCTCTTAAGATAGATAAAACGAAATCAAAATTAATCTTTACAATGCAATATATTCAATCATATTAATTGATATAACTTTAAAATTTTGACTCAATTCATTTTGCTCACAATTCAATCTGCTTTAAAGAATTTAAAAAACTATAAATACATTATTTGAGAAAATAAATGTAACACTGAAAAAAAAAGTTATTTTGTTGTATTTTACTTAAAAATATTTAAATCCAACTAATAACAAGCATAACTTTAATGAATTAAAATGTTCAATTTAGTACAATTACACTTTTCTTAATAACAGGTCCAACTGAAATAGAATATTCAACTCGGTGCAATTACACTTTCCTTAATAACATATCCAACTATTTAAGAAAATGTCTTAAAAAAATATTTACAAATTTCAATTTCAATTAATTTTAAAAGATGTCTTTAAAAACTATTTATAAATTTAAACCTCTCATTAAGAAATACTATTTAATTAATTTTGTAAGAATATTCAATTTAATGAGATTGCCCCTCAATGACATATATATTTTTTTATAAAAAAATTATCAAAAAATTAAATACAAATTTAATTTTTCCTATAACCCTATAATGATAAGGCCATAAAATCTAATCGTGTGTCTTTGTATAAGGAGACAATGATAAAATAATTGAAATAATTAATAGTGGTTAAGCGTTTGTCTTTGTATAACAAGGAGAAAATGATAAAATAATTGAAATAATTATTAGTGGTTTTACGATTTTTAAATATTTTTCATTATAATTTTTTGAAAGCACTATAAAATGTAAGAATATTTTTTTAATTATACATTATTTTTATTATATAAAGTAAAAAATCATAAAAATAAATAAAAATAAAATAAAAATGATTTTATAATTTACTAAAAATTAATTTAAATAAATATAAAGGTAAAATAATTGTTATTAAAAAAACAATATGTAAACAATAAAAATCATTTAAATTTTTTAATGAAGCTTTATAATTTAATAAATAAAAATAAATATTTTCACAAACATTCCATGTGCTAAATTATAATATTTTTTCTAAACATTGTAAAAAAATTAGTATATAATCTTAAATAACTTGATAAAAAAATTCATTAAATTAAAATATGGGAGAGCAGACATGATTGCACACACAAAACTCTATTGAATAACTCACTATTTACAATAGGTTGTGACTATCTACTATTCACAAGTTGTTACATCATATCTAACTTATTCCCAATATAGAAATTGTTCTCTACCTCACAATAATAATTACAATATCAAGCGTAATCTCTACACACATTATTAACACAACTAGGAGTTACATATTCCAACACTCTCCCTTAATGAGTAATTGTCTTAATATCTATCTGGTGAAGCCTTTATTAGAGTCACGTCATCATGTTCAACTTGTATCTTCAAGTCACTAGGCTTTAGTGTGGTTCATCATTTTACATGCTTCCCCTTATCATAAATCGCTCGAGATTTTTCTACTTACCCCTAATCATCACACAAGTGGTTTCACTTCACACAAAAATGGTTTCGAATGACCACAAATGGTTTCTGCTAACCACGGACCTTGCACACAAATGGTTTCGGTTGACCACAAACCTCATGATGAGGAAAGTGATTTACAATGCACACTCTCTCTTGGGATTTTTTCACTCTGAGCTTCATCATCGAACTAATTCTTATTCTTTATTTTATACTAGCACAAAACCAATTAACTTAATCTTCTTCATCCTCTTGCACTTGCAAACAATTAATCATTGATGTATGTATAAAAAAAAATCAATCTACCAAGATACATGGGTGCCATCAACTATAATATCTAGTTGTCTAAGAATCATTTTCACCTACATGGTTCATCAATATGTTAAACACTCCTTTAATCATAACTTGGTCCCAACAAACTCACACTCCATTTCACATTCCCCCCTCAATCGAATATTCAACTTCTATGACTCACCATTAAGTTTAGATTTGAGTCCACTTGCCACCCTCGTACCTATCTCAGTGGTTGATTCCACAACTTGATACCACATCCTCTCTATATATAAGAGGTATACACTCTACATTATTTCATGTCCACCACAAGAATGTATGTAGGCCTGACTCAATGGGGATTACTAAGAACCTGAGGAATATTATTTGTCTATGTCTAAGTTTTACATCCTAGACCAAAAACTTCTAGGATGTTGGGTATAATTGATCAAGCACCCCATACAATTCATTTTTACAATATTAAATCGAGCATTCCAAATTCTTTACTAAATGCTCGACAAATTAGAAGCCCATTACATAATAACTTGTTTACATCTCATCACCATGCATACCTTATGTTTTACCTCTTCATATAGAGTCTTTTGTTCCTTCACCAATTTGAGAGTCTCCCTTCACCATTCATCTTTGTCAAGTTATTCCTCTTGCCATACTTCATCATGAATCTCTCTTCTATTTATTTTGTCTTCTTCCTTTATTTCTTTCTCTACATGATCTTTGTGAAGCTTCATTCCTTGTTTCTCTTCATCATGATTTGTCTTTTGCATAATACTTCATGCCTTCATAATGTCTGGTACTAAACATTTTTGAATAGAATATGTGTAAGAATGTAAATCATCTCTCATTGGAGTGAGTAACATTGTCATGTGTATTATCTGATACCAAATTAAAATATGGGAGAATAGACATTATTGTAGACACACATAACTCTATTTAATAAATACTTATTGGGTGAGTGCAAGCTAATGATGGTATCTCATGACGCGTTAGTGACAATGCAAACATGCAAAAATAGCAATCTTTTAACTTGGAGGGATTATTCAAGGTATGTTTACAATGAATTTGAATATGGTGTAAAAAGATGAAACGTAGAAAATTGAATTAACTTTTATTCATAGAAATTGTGAAGAACTATGTGAAATTTGATTTTTCTAGCAGTGGTATGTTATTTTTCCTGCAAAATATAAGGTATATGTCTCTATTCATGTAGGTTTTGAGTACCTTAATGTTAAGCCCTAATATTGGCTCATTACCCCTTAATTGGGGCATATTATATTAGTAATGTTATTTTATTTATGTCGGCTTTAGGCCATTAGTTGTAATTATACCTCCTAGTCGCCTATATATACCAAGGAGACATTTTCANTTATGGCACTTTATGGATACCACCCTCCTTCCATCACCTTTTCTCTAAAAGAAAAATCTAAGGTTCAAGTAGTGGAAGATCACATCTAGAATCAACAACAAGTTCTCCAAATCTTAAAGGACAACCTGACCATGGTCCATAATCACATGAAACAACAAGCATATCAATATCGTAGTGAAAGAAGTTTTGAAGTAGGGGATTGGGTGTTTTTAAGACTACAACCATACAAACAAATGTCCCTGAAGCAAGCCAATAAGGATAATAAATTATCACCAAAGTACTATGGCACTTATAAGGTGTTGTAAAAGATTGGTACTATGGCATACAAATTGGAGTTGTTTGCATCTTCACGAGTACACTCAGTTTTCCATGTTTCATGCTTAAAGAAGGTTATAGGTGACAAGATCCCAGTTCAAACTATATTTCTATAACTTGACGAGGAAGGAAAAATCATATTGGATCTTGAAGCCATCACTGACACAAGAGTTCACCAGCTAATGAATAGATCCATTTCAGAGTATCTCATTAAATGGAGGAAACTACTGGCTGAAGATTCCACTTGGGAAGATGAGTCTTTTATATAGAATCATCCAGAGTTACTCAAGCGTTTCAAACAACACTTGTCTCAAGGGAAGGGGCATTTTAAGCCCTAATATTGACTCATTACCCCTTAGTGGGGCATATTATATTAGTAATGTTATTTTATTTATGTCGGCTTTAGGCCATTAGTTGTAATTATACCTCCTAGTCTCCTATATATACCAAGGAGACATTTTCATTTTGAATCATCTTGTACTTGAACATTTAAGTGGGGT
>SNQJ01S0033487.1:45982-65780 GCA_010110895.2 Picea sitchensis | reverse complement strand
AGTTCCAGAGGTCATAGTTCCAGAGGGTGTAGTTCTAGAGGTCATAGTTCCAGAGGTCATAGTTCCAGAGGGAGTAGTTCCATAGGTAATAGTTCCACATCTCATAGTTCCACAGGTCATAGTTCCATAGGGTGTAGTTCCAAGTTCTGTGGGTAGCTCTCAATAGATACAACATTTCCCTAGGACATCCACTCCCTGCGATGCATCAGTACCTGATCATGTGCACTCTTGTCTTAGTGACAACCCTTTTTCATGCTCGATGAGAACACTCAGTGCCAACCCTTTTTCATGTTGGATGAGTTCCACATGTCTTAGTGTGAACATGACTTAACCCCATGCAACCAAGGTCTATGGGTAGTTCTCAATAGCTACAACATGTCCCCAAGACATCCACTCCCTGTGATGAATCAATACCTAATCATGTGCACTCCTGTCTCAGTGCCAACCCTTTTTCATGCTAAATATTATTATTTAGTTATTGATATACTTGTATATATATTGACATATATGCCTAGTATATATACTGGTATATATACTTTTATATATGTTGATATATATACTTAGTATATATACTAGGTATATATACCAACACATATACATATACTTAGTATACTATGTATATGTGTCGATATATGTATATGTGTTGGTATATATACCTAGTATATATACTAGGTATATATGTTGATATATATACTAAGTATATATGTTGGTATATATACTAAGTATATATATCGATATATATATACTAAGTATATATGTTGATATATATACTTAGGATATATACCAATATATATATTAGGTATATATGTCAGTATATATACAAGTATATATGCCAATATACATACTTAGTATATATACCGGTATATATATTAGGTATACATGTCGATATATATACAAGTATATATATATCAGTATATATACTTAGTATATATACTAGTATATATACTGGTATATATACTTAGTATATATGTCGGTACACATACTTAGTATATATACCGGTATACACAAGTATATATACCGGGTATATATGTCAGTATATATACCAGGTATATATGTCAGTATATATACCAGGTATATATGTCAGTATATATACTAAGTAAATATACCTAGTATATATACATAATATAGTGTATATACCAATATATATACTAGGTACCTAACCTGTAACAACCTTTTGAGATTGAGACATGCTTCAGACTATGTTGTGGGCACAATTCTCTCTCAACACGTACATCCTATGGCCTATCGTAGTGAGACAGAATCAGATACCATCCATAAGTACCCCACTTATGACAAGGAAATTTACTCCATTGTAAAATCATGTCGCTAGTGGATGCATTACATTCTTGGGAAGGAGACAATCATCCACATTGACTATAAGCCTCTGCAATTCATGCAGACATAAGGAAAATTACAGAATGACCACCATCATAAGTGGTCCACATATTTGCAGCAGTTCCATCTCAACATCAAGTATAAGATAGGGAGCATGAACCATGTCGCTTACTTCCTCAGTCAACCTTCAGTTGGAACACTAACCACGGTGCTACACTCCTGTGGCCATGAGATTGTTGGATGGCCCCAACTCTATGCGAGAGATCCTGACTTCACCACTACCTACCATATGTTGGGCACAAACAAAACTGTCATTGATTTACATCTTCAAGATAGGTTGTTGTGTCATCTGGGCCATCTTTGCGTCCCATCAAGCGAGAAATAAAACTTGTATTTAGAAATATCGCTATAGTAGGGTGGAATGACACTTTGGCATAGAAAAGATAGTCGCGGTTTTGCAACAACATTTCTATTGGTTGAAACTTCGAGATGATGTCAGGAAGTATATCATGTCCTGCATGGCCCATGCCATTGCCAAACTAGCCATTAAGAAACAAGAAATTTACACCCCTCTTGATATTCCTGACAAGCCCTAGGAATCCATCTCGATGGACTACATTTCGGGCCTTCCTTCAACCAATCAGGGAAATGATTATGTTTTTGTGGTTGTTGATCAATTTTCCAAGATGGCAATTTTGGTTGTTTGCAAGAAGAACATCAAAACGGAGGCCACTACCAAGCTCTTCTTAGAACGAGTGTGGGTACATTTTGGGGTACCAAAAACCATTGTCTCAGATTGGAACAACTGGTTCCTCAACACATTGGCAAAACCTGTTCCACAACGTAATCTCTATATACGGAAGAGAGCTTCCGTATACACGCATTTTGCCTTCTGTAAATGCACATATACGAAAGCTCTCTTCTGTATATGCACATTTTTTATTTCGTATATGCACATTTTGTCTTCCGTAAATGTGCATTTACGAAAGCCAAAATGCGCATATACGAAAGAGAGATTTACAGAATCCAAAATGTGCATATACAGAAGCTCTCTTCTGTATATGCACATTTTGTCTTCCGTAAATGCGCATATATGGAAGCTCTCTTCTGTATATGCACATGTTGGCTTCTGTAAATGCACATTTTGGCTTTCGTATATGTGCATTTTGGATTCCATATATGCGCATTTACGGAAGCCAAAATGTGCATATATGGAAGAGAGATTTACAAAAGCTCTCTTCCATATATGTGCATTTTAGCTTTCGTAAATGTGCATTTTGGCTTCCGTATATGCACATTTTTTCCTTTCGTAAATGTGCATATACGAAAGCTCTCTTCCGCATATGCACATTTTGTCTTCCATATATGCGCATATACGGAAGATAGAATGTGCATATACAGAAGATAGCTTCCGTATATGCGCATTTTGGCTTCCGTAGATGTGTATATATAGAAGCCAAAATGCACATATATGGAAGCTCTCTTTCGTATATGTGCATTTTGGCTTCCGTATCTGTGCATTTTTTCCTTCTGTAAATGCGCATATACGGAAGCCAAAATGTGCATATATGGAAGAGAGCTTTCGTATATGCACATTTTGTCTTTCGTATATGCACATTTACAGAAGCCAAAATACACATATACGGAAGCTATCTTCCATATGTGTGCATTCTATCTTCCGTATATGTGCATTTTGGCTTCCATAAATGCGCATATACGGAAGCTCTCTATATATGGAAGAGAGCTTCTGTATATGCGCATTTTGGCTTCCGTAAAAGCGCATATATGGAAGAAAAAATGTACATATACGGAAGAGAGCTTCCATAAATGCACATTTTTTTTTCTGTAAATGTGCATTTTTTCCTTCCGTAAATGCGCATATACGGAAGCTTTGTTCTGTATATGCACATTTTTCCTTTCGTATATGTGCATTTTAGCTTCCGTAAATGTGCATTTACGGAAGCCAAAATGCGCATATACGAAAGAGATATTTACGGAAGAAATAATGTGCATATACAGAGGCTCTCTTCCGTATATGTGCATTTTGGCTTCCGTAAATGCTCATTTTGTCCTTCCGTATATGCACGCATATATGGAAGCTCTGTTCTGTATATGCACATTTTGGCTTCCGTAAATGTGCATTTTTTCCTTCTGTAAATGCACGCATATACAGAATCTCTCTTCTATAAATGCGCATTTTGTCTTCTTTATATGCACATTTACGGAAGCTCTCTTCTGTATATAGAGCTTCCGTATATGCGGAATCCAAAATGCACATATACGGAAGCTCTCTTCCATATATGCGCATTTTGGCTTCTGTATATGTGCATTTTTTCCTTCCATAAATGAGCATATACGGAAGCCAAATGCTCATATACGGAAGAGAGCTTTCGTATATGCGCATTTTGGCTTCCATATATGCACATTTACGGAGGCCAAAATGTGCATATATGGAAGCTATCTTCCGTATATGCGCATTCTATCTTCTGTATATGTGCATTTTGGCTTCCATAAATGCGCATATACGGAAGCTCTATATACAGAAGAGAGCTTCTGTATATGTGCATTTTGGCTTTCGTAAATGTGCATATACGAAAGGAAAAATGTACATATATGGAAGAGAGCTTCCATAAATGCACATTTTTGTTTTCTGTAAATGCACATTTTTTCCTTCTGTAAATGCACATATATGGAAGCTCTCTTCCATAAATGTGCATATATGAAAGCTCTCTTCTGTATATGCACATGTTTCCTTCCGTATATGCGCATTTTGGATTTTGTAAATACGCATTTATGGAATCCAAAATGTGCATATACGGAAGCCAAAATGTGCATATACGAAAGCTCTCTTCCCTATATGCTCATTTTGGCTTCCGTAAATGCACATTTTTTCCTTCCGTAAATGGACGCATATACGAAAGCTCTCTTCTGTATATGTGCATTTTGTCTTTTGTATATGCGCATTTACGTAAGCTCTCTTCCGTATATGCACATTTTGGCTTTCATAAATGTGCATATATAGAAGCCAAAATGCACATATACGGAAGCTCTCTTCCGTATATGAGCATTTTTTCCTTCTGTAAATGCGCATATACGGAAGCCAAAATGCGCATATATGGAAGAGAGATTTCGTATATGCGCATTTTGGCTTCCATATATGCACATTTACGAAAGCCAAAATGTGCATATACGAAAGCTATCTTTCGTATATGCACATTCTATATGGTCATTTTTTGCTTTTCATGGTTCTAGTTCTTGCAAGCTTCTCTAAAATTTATTTCTTAGTTGCTTTTAGTTTTATTTATTTTTTTCATGTGTATTTGGTTATCTAATCAACTCACAAACTTCTATCTTGTTTAGTTGACTTAACTAAGCATGCAAGTGTTGTGTTTTTTCATACCCATGTGAAAAAACCAACACAACAATTTGTTTACTTTTTTATTTGAGAACATACACACATACATTATAGCACACCAAGTGTTTTGCCATCGTAGTGGAAACTAGAACGCGTGGACAAGACGACTGCTCATTGTTCCAAAACATTAATAAAAATAGACAACTGTCGAAATACAAATATGGGGAGTTTCCACCTGTTCTGCCAAAAGCGTGGAAACCAGAACATGCGATGGATTGAGTGCCATGACCACCTATTGAACCTGAACCAAAGACTGTGGTATGAAAAAATTGCAAAACATCAGTCATTAAACCAGAGAAAAAACCTGTGAAAGTGCTAGACATGGAATGAACTCGAGCGTCCATCTTGACGAATTTGGAAGATGAAATTTTGGCAGCAAGTCGGGCATCGAATCTTCTCAGTCTCGCTTGACAAGGAGTCATACAGGATGTCTAAACTCTTGTTGAATATGCTCTGGTGGTGTTGTTGCTCTGCTAGGTCCTTTCTCATATCAAATATCAATACCATGTGGTATTCCATGAGTTCGTAAGAGATGGGAGATGGGTGAGTCTCTTCATCATCTTCATCATCATGAGCATCTTCATCATCTTCATCATCATCCATGGTAGCAATGACGAAGTCATTTGCAACGACGGATTTAACCACAAAATTAGAGCTTCATACCTAGCTGTGTTATTGGTGCATTTGAAGTTGAGGCTATAATCAATGAATTCAAATTTATATTAAAGAACAGTTAGGGGAAAAATAACTCTTTCTCCTTTAGATTTGGATCCGTCAAAATAAAGATACCAAAAGTTAGAATCTTCTTCTATGCCAATTTTATTTTTACTGTGAACATTATTTACGACATTTTCATTAGCACCAATTGATGAAAGGGTGGATACATCAATTTTTTCATTGGATGTATGAGGAGATTCTAAAAGAAATGTCCCTAACAGGTCCATTTCAATAGCCAATAGAATCATGAAAAAATAATTTTAAATAATTAAAAAAAATAAAAATAAAAATTTATATGCAATATCTTACTTTGGAAAAACTTGCAAATATTTGGTTTGAAAACTTGCAAATATTTTGTTTGATTAATATACCATGCCTTATAATAACACAAAAATTTATGGAGGGATGAGGAACGACATAGAGATTTAAAAAAATTTGAAACCGAGAATGGAGGGACGAGGAGCGACATTAAACCGTGCATTGCATCACATCTCCCTACGTCAACTGGCTCAAACATCGTGAGATCATGTCAAATGACTTCGCAGGCAGGCGAACGCTATCCATGGTATGGATGCTATGGTATGAGAGATGGATGACCATGCAACAACCTCTCAATCATTGTCCTGTTGCATGGTGGATAGCTTTCACCTCCCTGCACTGTCACATAAACTAACATTCTGGAGCCGATTTTTCCCATTTTCCTTTAGGGTTTAAAAACAATTATTTTAAACACTAAATTTAGTGAATGTTGTCAGATCGCTTCCCTGCACTGTCACATATACCAACATTCTAGAGTCGAATATATTCTTAACTATATTTAATGTAAATTTGGAAGTGTTAGAACCTTTTGCTAATCTTGTGGGAAATAAGTGCCCTTTCCAAAGACTATTGGGGATTAGGTATTACTAATATCAAATTGTAACCTTGGAGCAATGTTATTTGCTAAGTGGATTGTTGGTTACTTGTTTGTAGATGAGACTTGGAAATGTTTACTATGATTTAGAATCACGTCTAGTTAGATTTACACAAGTTAAGGGGTGCCTTTATCATGAGTGATATTATTGTTTCTTCATATGATTTCAAGATTGTCAATTCCCTTATGATGAGTACAATATGGGAGGCTTGGAGGATAGTTGCAACATATCATAATTGGTAGTGGGTTGGTTATAGGAGAGGATTGATTTAGTAGAACACATCATTTGGATGATGAAATATTAGTTGTTTAATCTCCTACACTCCCCAACTCCTACACTCCCCAACTTGTCTCCAAGATTTCTCCCTAAGAGGATAGCAAATAAATGGAATTTTTGATGGGAAAATTTATGGGACGGAGTGCTAGAACTTGGAAGAGTTGGAAAGATTTGTTAAGGGAGTTTGGTTGATTGTGTTCTAATTAGTTTGCAATTCAAAGGCTAGGTGTTATTTCTAGAAGATGATATTTACAATATGAATTTTGCATACTCTAGGCCCCATTTGAAGAGATTGGTTGTGATGTTATAGTATATGACTATTCAAATTATTTATCTAGTACAACATAAAAACATAACTATAATAACAAACTTATTTCAAAATGAATAGACAATATTTACTCTAGGAAAGATCAATGTAGGAAAAGTCCACAAAAATGAAAGATTGCGCCTTTCATCTTGGTATGGAGATTACAACATAGATTATAGAGCAATCCAAGATTTATATGATGCTATGAGATACTATGGTATTATACAATATTCTAAAAAATTCTTATGTATCCATGTTTTTTTAGTATCTCATAGACACTAACTACTCATAGAGTGGAACATCAATGGTGGTTCAAGAAATCCAACTTTTTTACCTCCTTTTGTTGGGATTTTGATATCTAGAAATAACATTATGTTTAGGGCTTCAAAACCCCCTTGGAATATCCATAATGATTCTTTAAGTAGTTGGTTGGTTATAATGCATTACAAGATCCACATGTGTAAATTATGGTGAGATGACATGAGTGCCACTTGGATCTATTAGGAGTAATTGCATTTTTACCTTGTCACTGACGTAACTTTTTCATATAGACTTCATGAAAAAATCAACTACCCTTGGAAATATATCAACCTATAGAATTAAATGAGGACCACAAGGACAAATATCCTTAAGGTATGAGACATCCAAAATCCACTTCTTTAACCTCTATTCAAAAAAATTTCAATTCTTGTCCATTAGTGTGATTTTTAGGATCTAACCCAACCCAACTATTCTAGGTCATAAACTATATTTTCTCAAATTATGACTATCAATAAAGTCATATAGTAACTATGTAGACCCATTTTTTATCATTGTTCCCCATTTTGGGAGGCTTTAGATCTCCAAAAGATTTAGTTTTGAAGCAGATGAGGAGATAATTCCACAACCTTATCCCTGGAGTGTTATTTGGCCTTGGCTAGTAGTTGTCCCTTCAATACCACCTACCAAAGTTCTTATTGAATCCTCCTATTCATTTTCATCTTCTTCCGCATAATGATTTCCTTTGAAAATTGTACATGTGCATCTAACCTCAAATATTCCATGGAAGGTAAGACTTGGCCCTATTCATTCTCATTGAGCTTGAATGGATTGTAGAGTTTCAAGGTATCTATATTTACTACCGAATAAATGCACATACAAGGTAGAAAACTAAGACTATAATCATTGTTGCCTAGATTCTCTAATACTTTAAAAGGTCCATATCTTAGGACACTAGTTTTTTTCCAAATCCTAGTAACATTTCCTTATTAAGGTGCAACCAAAATTGGTCTCCTACTTAGAAGGTTTTTCGACCTTAGGTTGATCATGCCTAGCCTTATATTTTTCCTATTATGTCTTTAATTTGTATTGGCCCTATAAGAATATTTTCTCAACCCTATTTATGAGGTTGATGACTTTATTTTGGGTTGTCCATATACAATATCCAATAATAATGGTGGAAAATATCCAATACATATTTAAAAAGGGGACTTACTAGTGGAAAATTGTGGACACATATGTTATAGGAACATTGTATGCAAATGAAAATTTCACTCAGGTCCTCGACGCTTTAGATCACAACCTCTAAAAATATGAACCAACGACCTATTCATTACCTTTGTTTTTCCATCTGTCTGTGGACAAAAGGCATTGTATCTCTTCTATTTAGTATCCAAATTATACCACATGGCACAATGAAGTCTAAAATGTACAAAAAAGACTAGTATCTCTATTAGAAATGATGCTCCTTGGAACCCCAAAGTGCACCCAAGCCATTTCAAAGAGAAACCTTTCAACCTATTCTCCTTTCTTAATATTCTTAAAATCCATGAGAATATGCATTTTACTAACTCTGTCTACGGTTACCATGTATAAGTAGTCATGCCTTCAACTTGTCTTAGGTAAACCATGTGAATTGATCTGAATGATATTAAATCAGGCTTCCTCCTTTCAATAACATTATAGACATAGCATACCCACTATCATTAACTTCTACTTCAAATGACTTATGCGAGTTAGGTGGTCCTTGTTGATTTTATGGTAAGCTGATGCATTTTTTATTTTCTTACTGTTTAGCATTATCTCAACCATAAACACTATAGCAACAATGCATTAGCTACAATAAACTAAGATCAAAACAAGATTAACCATGCACAAGAACATAAGCAGTATCTTGGGAAACCCTTCTCAACAAGGGAAGAAAACCCAATCAATCCTTTGCTATATTCTTCAAGAGAAAGTCCTCCCACACCATCACCAAACCTAGCAGACAAGAGGGTGTTGTAATTCTCATAATTTTAGATCACAACTTCTGAAATCACGAGATGACACAATGATAAGTGTGTTTCCTCAATGGGGATTCACCTTTATTTATACAAGACATATCACATCAAATGAAGTGTCTATTGGCACAATAGGGCCGACCTCAATAACTCAAAATATAATTAATAATTACCATATTAATTATCTTTTACATTAATTATATTTTACTTTATGGTGGGGCCGACCTATACCCTTTACATCACAAATAGGGTTACAGGTAAGTTTGACTCTTGGAAAATATAGCAAGGGATATCATACACCCACTAGTGCTTAACCACTAGGGGCACATCCATTTGTGCTCATCCACAGAGACGTCCACATATCTATCTCATTGTGTCTCACAGGAGAATCACACTCACTAGTGCTCAACCACTAGGATCATGTTCACCTGTGCTCAGCTACATGCATGTCCTACTTAGCAGATCTTTTTTTCATTGTGTCTCACAGGAGAATCATCTGGAGTATCACATCATCTCAAATCTTTGCACAGAGGATACCAGTGCATCATTTCATCTCTGTCTCAGAGAGAAAGACACACCTAAATTATGGGATTCCTCACCCCACACAGGGGCACACAACGCTCCATCTTCGTCTCAAAGAGGAAACACACACCCATCTCATGGGCACACCCAAATCATGGGATTCCTCACCCCACATAGGGGCACACAATGTTCCTTCTCTGTCTCAAAGAGGAACAAAACACCCATCTCATGGGCACACCCAACTCATGGGATTCCTCATAGGCCGACTCACTCAGTCTATGTCCTGGAGGATGTATCACGTAGCTTTAATCATCAACACTCCCTCTCATCTAGGGAGGAATTCTCCATCGGGCCAAGTCTCATATGACATTACTCTAAATTCATCTTGGTTATAGCCATCAACACTCCCTCTCATCTAGGGAGGTATTCTCCACCAGGCCAATCTCTCATGGAAGTACTCGAACTTCTTCTTGGCAAGTGCTTTGGTGAAGATATCTACAATTTTTTCATGTGTAGGAAGGTACTGCACGTGTACTTCTTTCCTTTGCACCATGTATATGATATAATGATATTTTATCTCAATGTGTTTCGATATATCATGAAACATAGGGTTCTTAGAGAGATTCACATAGCTCTAGTTATCACAATGAATAATAATAGGATCCATGTCATTATCAAATAAATCAGTCAGAAGCTTGTGAAGCCACACTGCTTCACAAACTGCCACACTCAATGCTATATATTATGCTTATGTGGTACTCAAGGCCATATAGCTTTGTTTCCTGCTGCACTAAGAAACCATGGTAGAACCCAAGGTAAAACAACAACCGAATGTGTTTTTCCGGTCCACTGCACTCCCTTCCCAATCGACATATCCCTACAAACTCAAGTCTACACTGGAGGCATATCTCAGGACATATCTAACTATGCCTCATAGATATCTCAATACGTGTTTCATTGTTATCCAGTGATTCTGCCTCGGCTGACTCATGAATTGCCTAAGTACATTCACTACATAACATATATTGGGTCCGGTGTTAACCAGATACATCAGTGATCCAATAAGTTGTGGATCAATCTCGTATGAATCATCATCATTCATTTTCTTCAAATCCATCACCATTGGTGTAGGAATGGATTTGCATTCTGTCATATTGAACTTCTTTAATATCCCCACTGTATATTTTCCTTGACTCAGGAAAATATCATTAGTCCTCTGCCATACCTCTTGTCCCAAGAAGTAGTGCATCATACTCAGATCCTTCATCTCGAAATAAGAAGTCAAAGATTGCTTGTATCCAACAACAAGGATTTCCTAAATAAGTCACCAAAATCAGGCTCTCGTCACCAAAAATGTAATAATATAGGTTTGGATCAACAACACTCTTGCTGAAACCCAAACTCATCAAGAAACCATCCATATTCTCATACCAAGCACAAGGTGTCTGCTTTAGTCCATACAAGGCTTTCTTCAACCTGTACACATGAGATTTCTCATCGCATATCACGAATCCTTCTGGTTGCTCGATGTAAACTTCTTCCTCAATCTCACCATTGAAAAAGGATGTCTTTACATCCATATGATGTAGTTTCTAACTCATGGATGATAATACATATGGAAGTGTATCGGGTTACTGGATCAAATGTCTTATCATAGACAACTCCCTCTATTGTGGGAATCTTTTGGTTGCAAGTCTCACTTTAATATTTCTTGACGCTTCCAACAGTTGCATGTCCCTCTGCCCCTTGCAGAGTTTGATGAGCTTAGACATGCCTTTCATGGCCTACTGCAATATTTCTGGGAATATCAACTAGAGCAACTGGATCAAATAATTGTCTCCCTATGAACTGTTGAAGGGGAGAAGGTATTGTCTTTTCCTTCTTCTCAAATAGTTTTGACTTACTCTGAGTCAAGTGACTCCCTTTGAAGTCTGAAGGATAACCATATTCCTTTGTTTTTAACCTTCCTGGAGCAAGGAAAAAAATGAAAGGAAACAAAACAATAATATCTCCTAGAGGAGATTCATGAGTACATCTCTAGAATCAAAACAATTTAAGGATTGTTGTCACAACTAAAATACCTACTTGTGATGTAGCAACCTTAGAAATGTGGGTTAGAGGCATGCTAATAATAATAAAAAAAAACAATCAAACCTGGAGTCTTCACTTCCAGTGTGTTGTTGCTCTGAATGCACTGAGATCCCTCTGGATTCATGATTACACCAAGGGTTCCTTCCTCCTGCAAGTACCCTTATGACAATGATGAAAATAATATATACAAGTGCATACCTAAGAGTGTACACCAATGGATTTTCTACTTGTTTGTCAATGTCATGATGAGCAATGATATTCCTTGCTTGTTTATCATAGACTAGAAGGAAAATTGTGTTGTTGTAGCTTCTTGTGGCCACCTTCCACTGCTACATTATATAACCATACTTGTTTTCCCTTGTATCCACCTTGTACCATACATATATCTAATGAAGTCTACATCAACATTTTAGTTTTAGGTCTGAACAAACTGTGACCTCAGATCCCCCTTGAATTAAGATTCATAACAGGTTGTAGATGGGACTCATAACAACACGAAAACACCCTTATATTTGAACTTGGTTTATGTTGACATGAATTTGTTAATAAGGAGGCCTCAGATCCATCCCTAGGTTTCCTTCACTCTTCCATAAGGGATTTTTCCTGCATTGTCTCAGATCTGTATGAGGGAATGGCATCAATTTATATAGAAGATAGCCTCAATTCTTCCCTCAGATATAAGCCTCTTCACTACTGCCTTAGAAGGTTAATATTTCATCTTTAGAATAGTTTTAAATATGCCTCAAAAGGAATTGATGGAAGTTTGAACCACATATCTTTGCTTTTCATTTTATTCAGACTAAAATTAATCCTACATTTGACTAGTGTTTACACATATCTCCAACACCACTATGGTAGGCCTCTATTTTACTCATGACATTCGATTAAATAATTCCCTAAATACAAACAACAATAAAATCATGGATCCTCCTTAATCCGAGCTTCAGAGTTAGGTACGCACAGGAGTTTCCATGTTGGTATATCAAGTAGAATGCAGAGAGACAGGAATTTCAGTATATAAAATGCAAATAACAATCACTTTCATGATCTATGAAACTTTCTGGCCTTAAAAAAAGGAAACTTCTTGCATGCATTATTTTTGTTGGCTTAATAGATAGATACAGGAAATGAATCTACCATCGATAATTGTGGACTGATTTTTGGTGATGAACTGCTTGTTACAATAATATAAGCCACTTCTCACAGTAGAGGGGCCACTTCAGTTAACACCCACCATTTATCCCTATGGCACCAGACACACCATTTGGTGGAATTTTGTTGAGTTTAAATTTGCGGTCATGACAGCCCTTAGTGGCTACCCAAAGAACAGACTTGTGGCTAGCATTCCAAGCCTCTCCTAGACTACGACTATTCTTTCTTTAGCAAGCCGATCCACCAAGATACAGGTGGTTTCCTTCTCATGTTGTTCGGAAAAATGTAAGCAAGGCTCGGTTATGGTTTTACTTTACCATATAAATTTTAATAGAGAGGGTCTGACCCTTCCATTGAACTGGTAGTGGGGTACTTAGCAGTTCCATCTCCTATGGCCTTCCTTTATCAATGTGCAGATGGTCATCTTCAGGACCTACTCTGAAACCATGCTGATTTTATGGTAACCTGATGCATTTTTAATTTTCTTATTGTTTAGCATTATCTCAACCATAAACACTGTAGCAACAATGCATTAGCTACAATAAACTAAGATCACAAGAAGAATAACCATGCACAAGAACACAAGAAGTATCTTGGGAAACCCTTCTCAACAAGGGAAGAAAACCCAACCAATCCTTTGCTATATTCTTCACGAAAAATACCTCCCACACCATCACCAAACCTAGCACACAAGAGGGTGTTGTAATTCTCATAATTTCAAACCACAACTTCTGAAATCATGAGATGACACAATGATACGTGTGTTTCCTCAATGGGGATTCACCTTTATTTATACAAGATTTATCACATCAAATTATGTGTCTATTGGCACAATAGGGCCGAACTCAATAACTCAAAATATAATTAATAATTACCATATTAATTATCTTTTACATTAATTATCTTTTACTTTATGGTGGGGCCCACCTGTACCCTTTACATCACAAATAGGGTTACAGATAAGTCTGACTCTTGGACAATATAGCAAGGTATCTCATACACCCACTAGTGCTCAACCACTAGGGGCACATCCATCTGTGCTCAGCCACATGGACATCCACATCTCTATCTCACTGCGTCTCACAGGAGAATCACACTCACTATTGCTCAACCACTAGGATCACGTTCAGTTGTGCTCAACCACATGCACATCCTACTCAACAGATCTATTTCTCACTATGTCTCACAGGAGAATCATCTGGAGTATCACATCATCTCAACTCTCTGCATAAAGGAGACCAATACATCGTTTCATCTCCGTCTCAGAGAGGATGACACACCGAACTCATGGGATTCCTCACCCCACATAGGGGCACACAACGATCCATCTCCGTCTCAGAGAGGAAACACACACCCATCTCATGGGAACACCCAACTCATGGGATTCCTCACCCCACACAGGGGCACACAATGTTCCTTCTCCATATCAGAGAGGAACAACACACCCATCTCATGGGCACACCCAACTCATGGGATTCCTCACAGGTCGACTCACTCAATCTATGTCTTGGAGGATGTCTCATGCAACTGTAATCATCAAAAGGTCTAGGATAGAGGCTTGACTAATCAATTTATTCAATTATTCAAATTATTTCTATTGATTCATAACCCAATGGAAATTATTACCAAGGATTGTTATAGAATGAAGTGGCATTGTTGTAGTTGAAAATGATGCTATCAATTTTCTTTAACATTGGGTAGCGCCCATAATACTCCTAACTTTTCTAGTAATAGTAGAAGTGGGACATTTAAGGATGGACTCTATCCTTGTAGGATCTATATTCAACCTACCTCCATAAATCACATGCCCCAAACACACCAAGCACCTCCCAACATAATCACACTTATTTATGTTTACTAGCATTAGATGTTTTCTTAAGGGTTGTTACAGCATGAAGTGACACTGTCATAGTTGAAAATGATGCTATGGACTTTATTTAACATTAGGAAGCTCCCATAATAATCCTAACTTTTGTAATTTTAGTAGTAGTGGGACATTTAAGGATGAACTATATATTTGTAGGATCTATCTTCAAAACCTGCCCCCATTAACCACATGCCCCAAACACATCAAGAACCACATAGAAGAATCACACTTATTTATGTTTACTAGCATAGGATGTTTTCTTAATGCCTCTAACACCTACTTCATATGTACAATATCATCCTCCCAAGTAGAACTAAAGAAAAATTCCATCCGAGTATATATAACAAATTAATCTTTAAATGGATGCAACACTACATTTATTAAATGCATAAAAATAGATATTGCATTACTCAAACCATAAGACATTACTAATAACTTATAGAGAGTTTTCTTTGTCCTGAATGTGGTCTTCCAAGTGTCTTCCTCCTTGATTCTTGAGAGTAATTTTCTGTAGAGTTCTATAGTCAATGCATATTCTTCAAGTTGCATCCTTCTTCAATACTAAAATAACAAGGGAACCACATGGTGAAGTAATTGGTCTTATAACCCCTTGTTACAATGGCTATTACAACCACTTATTCACCTCACCTGAATCTAATATGGAATATGATTGGTAAAGGAGATTTTGGCAATAAATTTGTCTCATGGTCCACTTTTCTCTTAGGTGGTGACACACATTTTGTCTCCTAGACCAATTCTTCTACACCTATAAAATCTATTCCATCTAACACATGTTATTTCATACATCCTTATGAGGATGCCTTCATACCCATTGACTTGTTTCCTAACTAATTATGTCTCAAGAAGAGAAGAACAAAATTCGTTTTTTCAACTAGTCAATCTCTTAGCTTGATGGGATCTCATGAGAGAGATATAAGACTTCCCCTTATGTGCATCAACAATAAAACATCTATTGTCCTTGATCAACTTCCCCTTATGTGCATCAACAATAAAACATCTATTGTCCTTGATCAAATGGTATTAGTTTTCCTTTTTCATGAAGATGGTGCCCATCATGTACATGCAGGGACTACCAAACATTACACTATAGGTGTGCATCAAGAGTCACTACATCTAATTATATATCATCAATACAATTTGCACTAATAACAAAACTAAATTTACATTGGTATCTTTTAAATATACATCTTTATTCTCCCATCCAAAATGGTATGGATGAGGGTGACCATCTTTCTTTAAAACAAGATTACTAACCAAGTCCTCTGCAATGAGATTTGCATGTGAACCTGAACTGAATAAATCATATACCTTGCTCTTCCTAATCTAAAGGCTTTATGTGGAACAAATTTGTCATTTTCTTCTCCTCTTTTTGTTGGAGGCTACTCAATTTCACCTCCTCCTGCACAATTGTATTGACAATTTTCTCATCCACATCTATGTTTCATTTTATCTCCTTATTGACATCCACTAGAATATACTTCTTCTTGGACTACTCCTGGTTGTAATTCTGGTATTTACCTTTCGATTCACATTGCTTTAAAAAGGAGCTGATATTTTTCTTAAGAAGGTCGTGGGTAAGGCCATATTCTTGGATATCTCATCAACTTGAGCTTCCAACTTTGAATATCTTCTTTATCCTTCATCAATGGGTCCTTACTAAAGCATGTCTTGCATTTCTAAGGATTGTGGCTACTTCTTATCTCTTCTCAAGCCATTCTTAGATTCCAAAGGGTGCATCTCTCCATATAATTTAGATTATATGTGATGTGTAAGCTTATACTACACTCAATCCACAAAAACACCTAAATAAAACTTCTCTTTTGCTAGTACAATCCCTAAACCACCTTCGATGTTCTAATCATTGGCTTCCAAAAACAAATATTAATCTTACATTCTTATTTTTAGTATTTTCTAATGGTTAGTATTTTTGGTTCTTTAACGTAAATAAAAACAAATTGTTTATATTCTTTAATTATTGATACATAAATAAGAAAAGTAGAATTGCAAAAATACATAATGGAAACAAAATACTTACCTTGGGAAAACCCAACAAAAAATGGAGTGTGCCTTTTGTCTATTATCTAATAGAAAGTACAATAATGATTACAACGAAATCCAATATTTTTGTGAAGCTATGAGACACTATGGTCTTCTATAGTACTCTACATAATTTTCTGATTTCGTTGCTCTATTTGTATCTTCTCCACACTCACTGCCAATAGTATGGAATAATAATGGAAGCAAAATAAAGTGAACATGTTTTCCTCCTTTTAGGTTTTTTATAACTAGAATTAAGGTTAGTTTTAGGGTTTCAAAACAATCTTAGAATCCCCATGATTCTTCAACTAGAAGTCCCTAATGGATTTCCATATGTTTCTAGCTCAACATGTGTGAATTATGGTGAGTTGAGAGGGATACCACTTGGACCTACAGGGAGTAATTGGATGGATACATTTTCAAGGGAATAAATTTTGAATATGATGCATGAGCATAGCTGTCAACTTGGGGATGACACAAACAATTTGGTTGTGGTACGTGACAATGCGGCTATGAAAAGCATTGGTTGTTATAGAATGGGAATGGTTGCATAATGTTACATGTTGTAGGAATGACATAAGATGGTGGTAATGGAGCAAATGGATGCAATGCGTAATTATGATGCAGAGTGGGACAATGCAACATATGGGAGCACTTCTATAGGATGGACTAATAGAAGACAAGTGCATGGGATATCGATCACGTGATTCATGAAGGTTATGTTGTAGAAGGGAAGCCATTACAAAAGAAATTGTGGACATGTTTAAGGGAGTGTGTTGTTGGGTTGAAGCTGAAAGGTCACGTGTAGAAGGTGAAAGGTTGCATAGGGAAATAAATAGAAGATGAAAATGCATGACGGGTACATAAGGAAAAATGAAGGAGAAAATTTATGAGGGTAAATAAAACACAACGTCAAGTAACTACAAAGGAACATGAGAGATCTTGCAGAGATGGTAAGAGTAATAAAGGTCGCATGAAGAAGGAAGAGAGGAATTGTTGAGGTTGCTATGGCCTCCAGCTTGGAAACCCAACGAATTATAAGCTGGCTTATACATAGCCATGGATATGGTGTATTGCACTTTGTAGGAAATGAATAAAAGAGTTTGGGTTTTTCATATTTGACCCTTGTGTGTGTAGGATGGATTTGTATATATTGTTATCGTGTTGTATTGTTGACATAAATAGATGCAAGTTAAATTCCATTGTTTGAATGACTCAATCCTAGTGGAGAATAGTGTATTGTGATATTGCTATGTAGGTGGGCATGGGTTTGTAGAAGACCCTGCTTTAATTGTGATTACCTATAGGTGGGCATGGAAGTATTTGGAAAGGCTATGTGGGACTAATGATTCTATGTATATGTGTAAGGACCCTTGGATTTTTGAACTAAATCTCGGTCACAAAGTTGAAGGGTACAATATCATTGAGAGAGTTAAATGTAAGATGATTTGGAGAATGAGTGTTGTTGTTGAATATGATTCTAAGTTAAAATATTTTTGTCTGAGAATAAAAGTGTGTCTACATTCCATAGATCTAAGAGGTCTTCTCTCGAGTTACAACAAAAGGTGAGTTGTAGAAGAAGGTCAGTTGCAACAAAAGGCAAATTGCATCAGAAGGCAAGTTTCAAAAGAAGGTGACTTCTAGCAAAAGGTGAGTTGTAACATAAGGCAAGTTGTAGCAGAAGGCGAGTTGCAAAAAAAAGTGAATTACATCAGAAGGTGAGTGACAACAATTGGAATGACTATGAATCTTGAGTAGCATCAAGAGAATGTGGGGTGGATAGGCTAGTACAGACTAGTGTTATGTAGCATCCATTTTCTTGTAATATAGGAAGAAGACATGGGCATGTGAGAGTAGATGTGAAACCCTAGGGGTTGTGGTATGATCTGGTTGAAAAACTAGAGATGTGTAGCAATGAGGAAGAAGTATTATGGTAGATGTGGTCCTAGTTATTCACAACTCAGTGAATGTTTTACTGCATATGTACTCTGACGGGTAGGGGGTGGATTCCCATTGCATCAAATGGTTTTAAAGCATGCTTCATCTCTAGGATGGAAGAATATGAAATGGTATCAAAGTTGGTTTAGCTCCTAATATTATTTTCCAGAAAGTGTTCCTATGTAACCATGGTAGAAAGAATACCTATGAAAAAATTGGCTTAGTTTGTGTTTGTTGAAGGAAGAATGGTGGAAGACAATGATGTTGAGAAGGACTACGAAGGGTAGTCTAAATGAGGGCTACGAAAAAACTCATGTGGATTTATTTGTAAATATGAATAGGTTGAGGATGTAAGGTAGCTAGAGAGGTAGTGGGGGGCCCCATAGGGCCCATAGTGATAATAGTGGAGGTCATTCAATGTAAGGTGGACTAGGTCCACTATATTATTAAATAAGACCCACTATGGTATTTAGATATAATAAATGAGTAATTAGATATAATAAATGTAAGAGGATTTCTTAGAAGATTCTACTTCTAGAAGATTCCTCCTCTAGAATGTTCTTAGGTAATGGTAGCACTATATAAAGAGATTCAAGCAATGTAATGAGACATGAAGAGAAATATTGTATTTGGAGCGGTAGCTCAATAGGAGGATGTCTCGTCGAAGAGGCAAGTGAACAGGAGATGATCCCTTCCATAATAGGATCCATTGTATGGTGTTGCCCTACCTCAAGGGTTTCTATAATAAAGTTGTGGTTTTCTATATGGTTTCATATATCTTGTGTGGTGATTGTATTCATATATCTTTGGATATATTGCTTTATGGATGTATTCTTCTATATTGCTTTATGGATATATTGTGTATTTAGTATTTGTGGTGATTGTATTTGTAGATCTATTCAGGTTCTTAACAATTGGTATTAGAGCACTTTATTCAGAGCTGGT